>WNWK01047312.1:0-13980 GCA_009830355.1 Cherax destructor | reverse complement strand
TGTAGATATTGAAGTGATTCTTCCAGAACTCTCTAAGGGTCAATTCAGTGTCTGAGGTCATTTCAAAGCACTTCTGAAACACTGCTTTGGTGTACAGTCTCTTGAAGTTAGAAATGACCTGCTGGAGAAGAGGAGTGGTGTTAGGAGGCAAGAACTTCACTTTTATAAATTTGAAGCCCCTAGACATTTGGTCTTCCAAGTCTGGAGGATGTGCAGGAGCATTGTACAGTACCAGGAGGCACTTGAGTCCCAAATTGTTATCCTGAAGGTATTTTTTCACACTTGGGCCAAATACAACATCAACCCAATCTTTGAAAATTGACCTTGTGACCCATGCATTTTGATTTGATTTCCACATGACACACAATCTTTTTTTGTGAACATTGTGTTTCTTGAACACTCTGGGAGCTTCAGAGTGATACACGAGTAAAGACTTCACTTTGAAATCCCCACTTGCATTGCCACACAACATGAGAGTTAGCCTGTCTTTCATAGGCTAGCGGGTTGACGCTTCCAATACAGCCGCTAACTGGAATAACGGCTGCTAACCGGAATAACAGCCCCTAACCGGAATAACGGCCGCTAACCGGGAGCTGTAAAACCGGCCGCTAACCAAGGGTTCACTGTATATTAGAGCTGATTTCCTCTATTCTGTTTATTACAGTATACAGTACGCTACTGTATAAACATTAAAAAATAGTATACTAAAAATGTTATAAATGATGCAAAGGCAACATTAAAAAAATATCTAAAGATGGTTGACAGAAACCCATTACCCGTACAGTATGCTCCTCGCTTAATGACCAGTTCGCTTACCAACCTACTCTTAGGAACAGAACTCGATCGTTAAGTGTCCCATAGCTCGATCGATAGCGCACTCAGGTCACACACTGAGGTCCAGAGATCGAATCCCCGGTATGGTTGGAAAACATTAGGATGTGTTTCCTTAAGACACCTGCTGTCCATGTTCACCATGTCCTGGCAGTGTCTTTTCCTCCTGCGTCATGTAGGTCCTGTTGGGCATTTTCTTCCAAAACAGGCCTGTTTCGTCACAGTTAAACACTTGTTGGGGTTTCAGATTTTCACTCTATGTAGTCCTGAAATTCCTGCACAAACTTTTCAGCAGAATGTTTCTCTGAACTTGCAGCCTCACCATGCCTTACAACACTATGTATGCCAATACGCTTCTTAAATCTCTCAAACCAGCATTTGCTGGCCCTAAATTCACTACCAGCAGCACTTGTTCCAGGAGTTTTCTTCACAAGATCTTCATGCAAACGCCTTGCCTTCTCACAAATAACAGACTCCACTACACTGTCTCCCACTACTTGTTTTTCTTTAATCCACAATAATAATAACTTTTCCATTTGTTCCATTATTGGTGACCTTTGTTTCGTAAGCACATTTACTCCTTTGGCAACATCAGCATCCTTGATTTGTTCTTTCTTTGAAAGGATGGTTGTAATTGTTGATTTGTTTTTCCCAAACATCCTGGCAAGTTCCAGCACCCGTATACCACTCTCATATTTCTCAATCACTTCTCTCTTAAATTCCATGGTATTTCTCACTCTCTTTGCCACAGGAACTTTACTAGGAACTTTCTTGGGAGCTATGGTTACTTATTTCGCAGTTGCACTGGCAAAAAACAATGGAAAACAAGCGAAATGTTTGTATGAATGAGCAGAAGCTTCCTCACGTACCGAGAGACACAAACAAACTGAAGCGCAAGCGGCCCCAGCTAGCGGGTTGACGCGTCCAATACAGCCGCTAACCGGAATAACGGCTGCTAACCGGAATAACAGCCCCTAACCGGAATAACGGCCGCTAACCGGGAGCTGTAAAACCGGCCGCTAACCAAGGGTTCACTGTATATTAGAGCTGATTTCCTCTATTCTGTTTATTACAGTATACAGTACGCTACTGTATAAACATTAAAAAATAGTATACTAAAAATGTTATAAATGATGCAAAGGCGACATTAAAAAAATATCTAAAGATGGTTGACAGAAACCCATTACCCGTACAGTATGCTCCTCGATTAATGACCAGTTCGCTTACCAACCTACTCTTAGGAACAGAACTCGATCGTTAAGTGTCCCATAGCTCGATCGATAGCGCACTCAGGTCACACACTGAGGTCCAGAGATCGAATCCCTGGTATGGTTGGAAAACATTAGGATGTGTTTCCTTAAGACACCTGCTGTCCATGTTCACCCATCAGTATAAAATGGGTACCTGGGTGTTAGTCGACTGGTGTGGGTTGCATCCTGGGACAAAACTGACCTAATTTGCCCGAAATGCTCTGCATAACAAGTGGCTTTCTATATAGTAGTACAGTGGACCCCCCGCATAACGAGCAAAATTCATTCCAGAAGCCTGCTCAAGTGCCATTACTGAACGAATTTACTCCCTTAAGAAAAAATGTCAAGTAGGTTAGTCCATTTCAGACCCCAAAAAATACACTTACAAAAGCACTTACACTATTATACTTACATAATTGTACGATTTCCGGGGTGCTCGTTAGGCGGGGGTCCACTGAATTAATTGATGTCAGCTAGGCCTGTATACCTTGTACATGTACTTGTAGAAATAAAGCTATTATAATATTATTATTATTATTATTATTAAGTGAGGAGAGGCTGTATATGATAGTGTAAACATGTTATGATGCTTTTATATGCATTTGAAAGTGAAAAAAAGCTGTTTCATCTTTCAGCGATTTTAACTTTACAGCAGTAGTGAAACCTAACCTGCTGTATAAGTGGGGCCTGCCTGTATAGTGTGATGGCCAGTGAAAATGGGTAAGGTTATAAACCCTCTTTATGAGTGTGATGGTGTTAAAGCAAATGTAGGGGAACTGAAAAATTCTCTCATTTCAGGTCACTCAAGAAGTTTACCAGATTCTGCACAAGAAGGGTTACCCACTAACATGCCGAGGAGTGATCAAGGTAAAGGAAAGGGAGATATGATAACATACTTTCTCAATGGCAAAAGTCATGATACTATAGAAGAAGACTGCCCAGTGACTGGTTCAACTAACTCAACTGAGAATCACAAATAAACTATATAAACCATTTAACAACATATAAAATGAAAAAAAGTTGTAAATGCTAGTGATGTGTGTGACATCCAGATTATATACAAAAATTGTGTAGATTGACATTGGTGAGAGATTAGTGTGACTAACTCTATTGTGTAGTAATTGCTAGTACCTGCCTTCTTCAACTGGATGTCAAGAAAACTGGCTCTCATTTTCAAAAATAGTGTTATATAAGGAAAGTGTAAATGTTTTGCAGTCTCCACTGTACTACAAACATATTTTTTATTTTTATTCAGTACTTAGTACTGATGATGTATGTTTATGCAAACATGAAAAATGACACTGATTAGAAATACCTTTTTTTGTGCACATTGCAGTGATTTACAGAGTAAATTCTCAAACCACTCCTTCACCAAGTCAACAGGAGCAACGGTTTAGAACCGCAAAAGTCATGCAGACTGTTACAATAAAGGGTTCTTGTCTGAGGCAGACTTTGAAGAAATTAACTGCATATTGTGAGCCGAGAACCATGAAGTTACTGAGAAAGTATTCTTTATATGTACTGTAGTGTATCTAGCGTGCTGTGTGTGTACTTAAAACTCTTCCGTGAAGTGGGAAGTGCCACAAGTAGCCAGCAAAATTAGATATGTAATGGTATTTAAAGCTTGAAATAATTTTCTTAAATTATATGAAAGAAGTTTCTTTAAAGTATTCTCATTATTGATAGTAGTCTTGACACAACTAGTCATTTATAAACAATGAAATATTATGAAAGTGTCTCAGCTGTGTACAGAATTTTCTGCAACTCGTACAGGAGTGGTTCATTATCAGCATTTGTCAAGCTAAACAAGCCTTCTTAGCTTTTATACTGATCAGTATGAAATGGAATTTCCTATACTTCTAATTTTGTGTTAAGGTTCTAAAAACCACTGATAGGAATTGAAGAATTGAAGCCTCTCTGCATATTTTTTATAACATCAGTAATTGACATAGATCACATTTTTGCCATTTTGGCCTGTTTACATTCTCCTGTGTATATGTGCACCTAAATTTCCTGGATGACTCAGAGTGCAGGCATAAAGTACCATTCAGCCGCCTGTTTCTATTTACCGTATTTAATACCTCTTACCAACATGGAGAAGTCGCACCATTTTTGTGAGCTTTCAACTCACCATTCTTTCCTGAAGACAGTAATCTGTATGCATCCTGCTTGATATATATGCTGTGTTTACACAGTTCAGCGAGCTTAGCTGAACCTAGAGTGGATTTCAGTGGACACTTACACATCTAAATTGTTGAAAGTGTGGTGATATTTCAGTGGATTAACCACCACTCTTTAAATTTCTTCTTCCTACACTAATATAAATGTCTACTCAGAAAAGGGGCTAAATCTATCCTCAGTGCTTCCATCACTCTTTTTGTCTAGTGTACATGTCTCAAATTGTGGCTGATAATTGTCTGAGTGATCCCCAGCCGGGTGGAAATAGTATTAGGTGTGTTTCCTTACACCTGTGTGCCCATTCACCTAGCAAGCAAGTAGGTACCTGGGCATTAGTTGACTGGTGTGGGTTGCATCCTGGGGGACAAGATTGAAGAACCCCAATGGAAAAAAAAGACTCCTCGATGATGAACTGACTTTTTTGGGTTATCCTGGGTGGCTAACCCTCTGGGGATAAAAATTCAAACAAAATCTAAGCTTAACAACTCTACTCCTAGTGACAACTTAATCCCTGCTAATTACCCAATCACAAACAGGCTCAGAATTACTCTCCCAGGCCTCACTCAACCAATTCATAGGGAAGTACATTATTGAAATTAATACTAGTTTGCATCATACTGTTGAACAAATACAGTGGACCCTCGGTTAACGAAAAAAATTCATTGCAGAAGCCTGCTCAAGTGCCATTACCGAACGAATTTACGTCCTTAAGAAATAATGTCATGTAGTTTAGTCTATTTCAGACCCCCAAAACTACACTTCCACAAGAACTTACAAAATTATACTTACATAATTGCACGATTTCCGGGGTATTCGTTAACCGAGGGTCCACTGTACATTATACACAAATCAAGATCTGGTTGTTACCACTTGTACAAGGTTGATGCCTCTTCAACTTGTTGATGAACATTGACAAGGCCTAACTATTCTTGATTTCTGTACAAGAGACAAGGGATGTTTTGCAGCTGGCTCCCCTCTCTCCAGAAATTGTTATTGAATATAAATTCTGCTCTTTTCCAGAGTTTCTCAAGCCCAGTTACTAGTGAGTTAGTCTATTCTCAGATTTGATCTTCTCTCCTGTTCCAAATACAGACGACTCCAACAATCACCATCAAGTTGACTCGGCCACCTTTCTATGAGGATTTCAAATCTCATCTTTGAGCTGTTAAAAAAAAAGTAATTGTTCAGTCTCAAAATTCTCGATTTTACCATCTCTGTGAATGTGGAAAGTCAACTTTTCAGTGAATACTTCTTTCACAAAGTGGGATATTTTCGGTCCCATTACTGAGGATGCACAGATTTCCAAGCAGCTCAATTCTGTTATAGAATTAATTGCATGCCAAGGGCAAAAATTAATTTCTCTTTCTTGACTTCTCTGTTGTAAGTGCATTGGGTTATGACCCATTGATGAGATGTGGGACAGCCACATCTCATCATGATCTCTGCCAGTTTTCGGCCTCACTGGTTCAAGACTCCCTTACCTTCAGCATCCCCATCATCTCATCTGATCTTGGCTCATTCTGCTATCTCTATACAAAATCCTCAAACAAGAACCTCCACTTTAGGCACACTCCATGTCCATCTCAGACATTTCAACCTCACTGAACACTCTTACCCTAAGCAAGAATTCTCTCATCCTACATCATTGCAGAGGTGCTCCTTGAGCAGTCAGAATCACAGAATACATTCTTGAAGTTGCTGGGGCTTCCCTAAAATGGGTTATCTCTCCAGGTATTTCTGGCAAAAAACCATAAAGGCCACATTGGGGGGAGAGGTTGCATGCAAAATGTGGCAGGGAAAGACCCCTGGGTGAAGTGATTATGGACCAACAGCTTATCCTTGTTCATTTATTTTTTTGAAGTTCTGATGATGGACTTCACTTCACCTTTTATGTCCACAGCTCTGGGTACAGTTCTCAGACATTTCAAAATGGGATCCCTCATCAATCTAAGAATATCCAGACTTGCTTCATCCAAATCTTTACCTTGGTCTGGTATACAATTTGATCTTGTACTGCAACTCTTGATTCTTCTGTATTACTATTATTATTACATTCATGGGTGGGTAGGAGTAGTGCTAAACCTGTAGGCATTCAGACTTGATTCAAGGAATTGGAGCACAAATCTAATTCCTTAGTTCAAGAACCTCGTCAGGTTAAGCTTTGGGCCCAAAGGCATCAACTTCAACACTTAATTCTTGACCATTATCAGGCATCTGCTCAACATTGGTTTGAGTTGGTGTGGGAGGTGTTCCTGTTTTTTTCCTCCAAGCTAAGGCACTAAGACAATTTCTCTCATGATTCAGTTCATGTTCTCTATGAGCTTAACAGTGCACATGATTCACATTTATAAGTGTACTCTGGAGGAGCCTTTATATCACCTAGGGGTTTCAGTACAGGCTTTCTTGTTTAGAATGCCATTACTGCAGTGCTTCTTGAACATCCCAGATTTCATACATGGATACATGGGTGATCTTTTAATGTAGTGTTAGCATACATCACCTGCAACCCAGCTTTTAACATGCCCCTATAACATCACACCCCTCCCCAGTAGATAGTATTCCTTTTGGCAGTTGCTTTGAGTGCCTAGGTAGGTGCCCTCCATGCTTTACAATGCTCACTAGATCTAATATTTTTTCATATTAGTGAGCTCAAGATCTTCACTGTGAGATTCACCTTCCTTCTAAGTAATTAAAAAAACTCACTATATTCTTGGTGAGCTTGTTAGTTGGTTTGCCTGATAATCTTATGATATGTCATGTCATAAATTTACAGAATTATTTCTCCTTTCCTTTCTGTATCCTAAAAAGCTCTTTACAGACAACCTTCTTCTTTAATAGTCTTTGGAATTCAATGTATATTCTTCAAAATTCAATTTCAGCTTCTGACTCCTCTCCACTGGATGAAATAGTTCATTTTATCAGTTTACACCAGCCAGGGTCTTTGTATGCTGAAAGTGGGGACCCATGGCATAAGGGACATGTCTGAGTCCTTAGTGCTGGTATCTAATGTTCCCCTGAACCTCACATTGGAAGGCATGGAGATTGAGTGCTTCTACCTTCTTTTAGCACTATGGTAAGATTCATTTGCATTCTGACATCACCTTCCAGGTTATGAACATGCTGCTCTCAAAGATCAGTATGTCGTCCATATTTTATTACTTTACATATTGCAGTATGTGATGGTCACTTTTCCTTCAGGGTTAGGGTGTACTTCAACCATTCAACAACTATGGTGAAGGTCAAATGTGATAATTATCTTAATATATGTAGCATTTTAATCATAGTATGTTATGACATATACATACAAGTATAAACATGGGAAGTAATATACACAGATGACCATTCAAGAGCCACCAAGTCTAGATCATACAATACTCAAATAACCTTCACATAGAAGAGAGGAGCTTACGACGAATCTCTGAATCTTGACATTAGTAGTTCTCCACATGAATGACTAGGTTCCTGATGCATGCACTTTATTACAAAAGGTTGAGTATAATATTACACCTTCTTTTCATTTGTTTGCTGGAGTCAGGCTTTTTCTGACTGGCAGAGAGATGAGCTTAAGCCAGCCCCTACCTCAGGATAAAACCCAAGGCTTGTGTAAGAGATCACCTACTTGCATCCACTAGAATGTGTCTTATCTAGAAATTTTATTTAATAAATTGCCCATATCACAAGTTGAGAGTTTCATGTCTTAGTGCTCTGCACTTACAATATCCACCATAAGGTCTTCAGTGCCTCCATGATTTTAAGTACGGGTGGTAGGATTCCTATTAGTGGTTTACAGAACCTAAACACCAAATTTAACAGGTGAATAAGAAATATGCAGTTTATTCCATTTTTTCTGGTGAATTTTTTCTCTGTACAATTCCGTAAACTACATCTTCTTTTATCCAAACGGCCGTATCCCACCGAAGCAGGGTGGCCCAAAAAAGAAAAACAAAAGTTTCTCTTTTTGACTTTAGTAATGTATACATATTGTCTTTTATTCACATCCTACTTGTCAGTATATTTTACCAATGATATACACACAGAATATAAAATTTTGAAGAATGAAAAACTACTCAGTGAAGGGTGCCATGACCATGGCATCTGCTACTATCCTTGGGCAGCTTTTTCTTGCTAGGTTGTTGCATTTGGTGTTTGGAACCTGTGCCATTTGTCAACAAGGGATTGTAGATGTGTCAACCTTCTGTAGAAAACATAAAGGGAGGATTAAGTTGGCAAAAATTCTATTACTTGTGTTATGGGGATTATAGAGAAAGGAGTTAATTTAACCCTCTACAGAAAGTAATTTTTCATTCTTCAAAATGTTATCCATTTTGTCTTCTATTCTCACTATTACATCTTTTAATATAGAATTTCCAATAAAGTTTAAATGTTATTTAATGTGAAACAAATTACTGTACCGTATGTATATACTGAAAATATCTTCACTGTGTATTACTTGTCTAGTTTTCAAATAGATCGTGCTGATCTGAAGTCAATACTGTAACTGCATTTACCTTACGTTTAAAAGTTTTATAGTCTTCATCTTTCTTATATCAATGAGATAATGGTTTAATTAATAAATGGTGATGCTGATTTCATCAGTATCATAGCCTCTTGGTCATCATGCCTAGATGATGACGGTTTTTTTGTCCTGTTCTTGGCTAGTAAGTACAGTATTATTTTATTAGTTTTGTCTTTGTAGTAATTTGCAAGAATATTTGCATATTCCATACTGTACTTAATTTGTTTAAGCCTGTTGAGACATGTTGATAGGGTTCAAAGATTATCTCTTAGTTTTATTACAAATTTATTTTATTGTTGCAGGGAAATTTTCACTGTCATGTATTTATAATGTGTGTAACAGTGATATTCTAGAATTGCATGTCCTTGCATACAGTTCTCAAGTGTATGTTTATAAACAAGTCAACTATTTCATAATGTAAATATGGGGGATTGCCAGTGTGGATTTTCAATGAAAAATTTACCGTACCTTACTGGAAAGGAAGCGGCTCATGAACTAATGTATATATGTAAATAGTATAAGCTTCCAAATAGTATTTGATATTATGTAACCTTCTTTCCTAGGAGAGGCAGTCTAGGCAATTGTTTCACAAACAGCTCACACATTGTGTCAGCTACAAATATGGATATATCTATGGGACCATGTAGTGTGCTTCATAAAAAAAAAAATAACTTTTACCATGTGAGAGAGTAGCTTCAATTTTTGTGTTGTGATTTTGTTGAACATATTTGTAGCATGTATATAATGAGCAGTATCCAAAAAAAAATGTCCAGGGTAAATAGTTGGGAAATTATAATAGACCAAGTGATAAGATAAATGTTTGCTTGAATGCATTTTTTTCCATTGCATTTATTCCTAAATGGATAAAATTAATAAAATATTTGGGTTATTGGAGACAAAATCATTATTGTCACAAATATTCTGTAGATCTATGTCATATGAAAGACCAGGCAGAGGCCTGAACTAGAACTCAATATTGTAAATATGCTGCAGAAGAAAGAAGACTTACATGACCATAGGTAAATAATCAGTGTTTTACTATACCTTTGGTGAGTTTATTTGAAAATTTGGGGCAATAATGATAAAAGAAACAGTTACAGTGAACAGGTATAGCAAATTTAAAAATTCATATTAATATAAAGGATGAGAGAAAAAAGGATACATGGAAAAAACCTGTCATAGGATGTTTATCCAATATATATAATCTTTTTGAGAGAATTTAAATTTACCTTCAGAATTTTAATAGTGAACTATATTCCAAAAACAATATCCCCAAATTCTGCATTTTGAAAATATAAAACAATATTAAGAGGTTTTAGTTTAAACATTAAATTGGATAACTTATGTCTAGAGATCAAATTTAATAATTTTACTTGTATTCATATAAGGATGTTTCAAATATGAGTTTTATTTCCAATGTTTATTAGTTACAATTAGCAAAGATAAACTTTAAGAACTGGCGTCGCCAAATTTTCTCCCATTTACTTTAAGAATCGTGGCTTGCATCCTTTAGTAACTCATAATACATTGAAACCAACAGTCTTATCCATCTCATCTTTAGAAATGTTATGTACGTACTGTACTAGCAACAGTTGCACTTTTAGTGATTATATTCCTTGGTATGTTATTGTGGATCATGAAAATTTTGACATTTGGTTTAATCATTTAATTCACTTTAGTTTTATTAAGTAAAATGTTAAACTACCCATCACCCCTTCCTGTTTAAATACAGTTGGTGTAGTAAATTGTAAATATTATAAAGATGTATTTTTCATCAACTTTTTGTCAGTTACTGTACCTTTTCCATAGTTCCCAGTAGATATTAATGAAAGACAAAAATGCTATTTTCGATAACCTAAGTGTATATAAAATGTATGACATAATACACAAGACACTACATGAGCCTTGCACCACAACCACCACCCCCACCAACAGCTGCACAAAACTTATCTGTCTCTGCTTGCCTACTCCTGCAGACTTTTTAATGATACATGGATTTGGCTTGTAATTTTGAGGCATTCATTAAAGAAACAGAGATGCCACTTCTGTTTTAGGCTTGTGTACATAAGTGAAGTATGATATGTGCCAAATTTTGCATAGCAAATTTGAGGTTGCACACCCACTAACCATTGCTCACATTACACAATTCAGAGATTTTTGTTACATTTTATAATTTAAGTATATATACATGCATCCCTATTATCATTATTTATTATTATTGTTATTATTATTATTATTATTATTATTATTATAAATTACTGGTTATAGCTCTTACTATTTTTTATCACATCAATTCTTTCTGTATAATTAAACTCTCAATGGTAAGATGATGTTAACAGATTCCATAATTAAAATATACTTACTGTAATTATATAGCATGCTAATAAATAAATAGTTAATTATTTTTAAATTTGAGAGAAAAAAAGCTCACTAGCCTTAATGGAGTATTCCACAAGATTTATAGGCATTTTGTAAATCAAAATTTCAACAGTATTGGGCAAAAGATAATTTGAAGCTCGTGTATGTCTTAATATCTTCATTTTTAGCATAATAAGCAGTACAGTACCTCAAAGCACTATTTTTATATATATAGATATATATATGTAACATAAATGCATATTTCATATTTTCCTTCAATTTTCTTTTCTATAAATGACTCAGGCTGTTTGTAGTATAACTATATACGGAGATATATGCTGCTCATTTTTTACCTGTCTGGACAGCAACTTTCCAAAGACGTGTTTTATAATGAATAAGCGTGTCTGCAGACATAGGTATTGTAGTGTATGGAGTGCATAAGTGTCTCCAGCAATAGATACTGTAGTTTATGGCGTGCATGACTCAAGACATAGGTACTATAGTGTATGGAGTGCGTGTCTCTGCAGCCACAGGTACTGTATTGTATAGAGTGCATAAGTGTGTCTAACCATAGGTACTATATTTGTATTGAGTGCATAAGTCTTCAGCCAAAAGTACTAAAGTGCATGGAGTGCAAAAGTGTCTCCAGCCATAGATACTATTTTGTATGGAGTGCAAAACTGTCTCCAGTCATTGGCATTGCTGTGTATGGAGTACCTAAGTGTCTCCAGTCATAGGAACTGTAGTGTATATGGAGTGAGCCATGACTCACCATCATATGGAGATATTATGTACATTGAGGCAGCTGTCTGCTGTCTGTATGTTAGTTATGCATTTTCTTCTGAAAAACAATTGTGTATGTCTCAACTGCAATGTTGAATGTTTTAGTATTTTGTACCATTCATTGTTGCTTATGTGCAAATAATTCACATGTACCCAGTATTTAGCAAAATTTATTAAGACTATTGTCTGGGAAATTTTTCAGGGTGACTTAAAGAAGAAAAAAATTATTTCATTATCTGCTTAGTTATCAATTACAGGAAAAGAAAAATTATGATAATACATAAAGACTTGATGTATATAGAAAACTACTACCTTTTAATAAACTCTGTAATGAGTCAAAGGTCTCTGAACCTATTAAGAATAAACTGCAATGATGTGCACTGTTGGACTCAAACCTAGTCCATTATCATGGAAGTTTATGATGCTATCAAACATGATGTAAATACATGTAGAAATTTCAAAAACATACAAATTTGTTCATCCTGGATGACTCAAGTTGCTGAAGGATGAACTGAAACATAACCTGTTATTTAGAATAAGCTTTTTGTATTTTGCTTCAACTATAATACTACAGTGGTACCTCAGTACACATCCTTAATCTGTTCCAGGACCTTGGACTTATACCAAACAGGACGTATACCAAACGAATTTTCCCATAAGAAATATAGGGAAAACAATTAATCCGTTCCCATGAAAAAAATCCTATTGTTAGTGGCATATTATACATTGATGGGGTTGTATAAAATAATTTAAACACTGCTTAATACTAAAATATGTAATTTAAACACTGCTTAACCCTTTGGGGTTCAACAGGCTTTCTCAGGAAAGTGTTCCTGGGGTCGAAAATTTTTTGGAAAAAAAAAAATTAATTTTTTCTTATGAAATGATAGAGAATCTTTTTCCAACCATAACGCCACCAAAATTATGAAATTTGATCGAAAACTAACGGAATTATGCTTTCGCGAAGTTAGCGGTAGCCATGACACTTACGCATCGGCAATTTTGCCCACTTTGAGCCCTATTTTCGACAAATTCCAATGTTTCAGTCTCCTAAAATTATAGCTATTTCGCTAGAACTCCATTTTTTCTATCGATTGATAACCCCTGTGGTTTAGCGCTTCTATTTGATTATAATAATAATAATAATAATTCTATCGATTGAGTACAAGAAACCGCCTATTTACCAATTTCATCTACCCAAAATAGTGGTCAGAAAATGGCAATTTTCCAATTTCACACAAATTTCAAACGATGCCAATTTCAAAATAGGGTCCAGAGTAAACAAGGCAGACATTCCTGGCACTAAAATAACATGTTCTCTGTTCATTAGTCACGTCTCCAGGCCCCTGTTCCATTACTTTTGCTTTTCATTTTGAATTTTTATTCTCACAAAATATAGAAGATTTACTGTTATGTATACAACTGCATCAATGTAAAAATGGTATAAATAATATCAGAGCACTTGTGCATGAATATAAGACTCGCCAGTTGATGTGTATTGGAGGCATGGTGTGATTTGTTTACTCTTGAACATCGTCAAAAATCGAACATTTTTGCTACTTTGAGCTCAATTTCAAGGTACTTGTCATTGTCATCCTCTTTAAGGGGGGCTCCTTGACGTGGTAAAGAGGCTATCGGTCTGAGGAATTGGACCTTTTGGTCTTCTTCCTCAGACCGAACCAATTACCCCCCAATCCCCCTCCCTTTTCCCATCTCCCCATCCTCCCTTTTCCCTTTCTCCTCCTCCTCCTCATCCCTCCCTTATTTCCTTCCCAGTTTTACCCTGGGAGCTTCTCTCCTCAGGCATTCTAGTTCCTAGGTAGGGGGAAGGGTATCGTAGTCCATCCCATTCTGTTGAGGTCCTTGGCGGTGGTGTAGTTTGCCGTGGAATCTGGATCGCCTGGGGATGTCCCGATCCTCTCCGGTCACCCGGGGGTGGCTTTGGGTATCTTTCGGGCGACGGGTGTATCTCTGGAGGCCACCTTTCGGATTCCGGGGTGGTGGCCGAGGCGGTATGCTTGTGGCGGATATCCGGCCGCCCTCTCTTTTGTCCGCCGAGATGGC
>WNWK01047311.1:0-13980 GCA_009830355.1 Cherax destructor | reverse complement strand
CCCTTCTTAAATAAAAACCCAAAAAAGCCCCCTTGAAGCCAAACAATGCCTTAAGCTGTTTTGATAATTTGCCAAAACACATTTTTCCACAAATTATTTACGTTGATGGTTCTGTTCCCAATCCACTGGCGCAGCTGGTAGTGCTGCTGTTGCCCGCAGGGGGGGGGCTTTTTTTAAAAAACTTTTTAATTTTCACACTTTTTTTCCCCCCCAAAAATGAATTTTGGGGGGGCCCCGGAATTAAAATTTTTTAAAAAACTAAAGGAATTTTGGGGGAATCAAAACAGGGAAGAACTAACCCCCATAAATGAAATTAAAAAAAACCCCCAAAAATTTTTTTTCCCTTTTATGAAAAATCAAAGTGGGGGAACAAAACCATTTTTGGGGCCCCCCTACTTCCGGATGGGTCCTACACAGATGACAAAGGGGTAGGTTAAAACCCCCCCAAAATGCCCCCAGTCTATAGAGCCACTAACCAGACAAAAATTTTAAAAACCTAAATGATTTTTTTGAGACCCCCCAAGAACTTGACAGATGCCCCCCTTTTCCCCTTGACATCACCGACGCCAAATGACTTCAAAAAGGTAAATGAATCCCCATGCCCGCCCCAGGCCCAGCCCCCTTGGAAACCCCCGGTTAAATTAAGGAACTCGGCCCCCCTATCACATGTTTTTAACCCCTTATGGGGGGGCTGGACACTGGACGTCCCGCAGCTACAAAAAAAAAAGACATACCCCGCCCACAAAGGGGGCAGTAAAGCAAAAAACTACAGACCAATTGCGCAAATTTTTCCCCATTTTTTAAAAATTTTAAAAAAAGGGTTCAAAGAAGCAAGATCGCCACCCTTTTTGGGGATCCCCAAAAAATTGCACAACCCGGGGAAGGGTTTTAAAAGGGGCCGTTTCCTGTCTGTCCCAACTACTGGACCATTTTCGACAGGGTCCGGGGTGCTCTAGAAGAAAAAAAGAATGCAGATGTTATATCCCAAAATTTTTTAAAAAACCTTTGACAAGTGTGACCAGGGGTAAAGCACAAAATCCCCGGGGAAAAAAAGGGAAAAAAGGGGGGTTGGGGGAGGGGTTTTTTAAAAATTTCCCCGTAGAACACAAAGAGTAGACCAAAAAGAAAATCGGGCAGCTCTGGGGAAAAAATTTTGTTCCACAAGGCACAGTACTTCTCCCATCCTATTCCCCCATCCTCATATCAGACAAATTTACAGGGATATAGGCACAAAGGGGGTCTTCTTTTTTGATAAAAAGAAACCCCCATGAAGTTCCCCCCTTGAAGAACCGAAGACCCCCAACAGACATAAAACCCCAAAAAATTTAAAGGCTGCAGAAAAAAAAATGAAGTTTTTTGATGAGAAATTTCAATTACCCAGAAGAAAAAAGGGGGAAAAATTAAAAACTCATCGGAGCAAAAAAAAAATTTCCCAAACCACAAAGACGAAAAAAAAAAAATTAAAGACCTTGGGGATCCCCCTTTAAGGGGGTCACCTTTAAAAGGGCCATAAAATTAAAAAATTGCATCTGCTCGAAAAAAAAAAGGATGGATAATGAGAACCTTCAAAACCAGGGGTTCCCGCCCCCCACTTTACAAAAACCTTGTTCTATCTAGGCTGGGGAAAAATGCTACATTTTAAAGCACCTTTCAAGGCGGGGGGAAAATTTCCGACCTTTTTAAAAAAAAAGAAACCCCTTTTTCCCCACGCATAAGTGGGGGAAAAACCCCCTCAACCCCCTGGGGAAAAATTTTAAAAACCTTTAAAAACCCCCACTTCCCCTAAGGGGGGGGGGGGAGATACATTAAATTTTATTTCAATGGAAAAAAATTTTTTTGGGCTTAGTACCAAACTTGCACACACAAAAAAAATCCTAAAAGCAAAAGACGGGACTGTAAAAACCCCCAATGGGGGGGCAGGTGGGAAAATAGCACGTTGAGGGGGGAAACAATAAGTGTGAGGCTTGGTTTTTCAACTGCCCCCGCATACATCAGGGGGCCAACAAGCCCTTTTGGGGGGGCTTCAAGCAGGCACTGGACAGGCACCTCAAGTTACCTGATCAGCCGGGCCGTGGGGTTTTTTTTGTGGAAAAACCCCGGGGCCCCCCCGTAACAGCCCGGTTTTTTTGGGGGCCCCCCCCAAAAGGAGGCCCCCTCACGGACCGGGCCCCGGGGGGTTGACCCCCCAATTCTTCCCGGTAAAAATAGCCTTTTTTTTAAATTTTTTTTAATGTGTATGGGGGAAAAATTTTTTTAAATTTTTTTTTTAAATTTCCAGGGGAAAAATTTTAAAAAAAAAAAGCCTCTACCCTTCAGACAGAACTGTTTGCCATACTCCTTGCACCAAAAAAGTCCAAAAAAAAAAATTGAGTTTTAAATTTTAACGATTCTCTGTCATCCATAAATGTCCTCAACTCTTTCATGTATAACTTGTAGCTTTTTTTGGTGTCAGAACCCAAAAAAGGTTTTGGGGGGGGGATTTTTGGGTAGAGTCAGAGGCCTTTTTTTCCACCCACATTTACCAGATGCATGATAGAACTAAAAGGGGGGCTAAAGTTTGCTTTCAAAGGGGGGTTACAATCTTGGCTTGATTCCCAGTTTGAGAAAAAATAATAAAAGAACAAAAACCCCGAACATTGACTTAAACTCAAAGTTTCCCCCAAAAAATCCATTTTATCATCATTCATCATGCAGGGGGCCCCCACATTTATGGTGCACCCAACAAAATAAGCAGACTCTTGGATGTCACACCCCCCCCCGGCGGGGTTTTAAAATATCTTTGGCAGGTTAAATCACCCCCCCCAGATGTGGCCCAAAAAAAAATGTAAACTTTGTCAGTTGGATTATTGTCACCCCCCTGCGTCATTATGTACTGGAGTGCAAAAAAAATTAAAAAACCAGAAAACCACTCAGAAATGTTCGATATGTCAAATTTTTTTATCCACAGTGGTATATTACAGATTTTTTTGGGGAAAAAACCCCTGATTTTGCCCCGGGAAAAAAGCCCCACGTGTGTGTATTTCCCCAATTGCTCACCTAATTGTGGTTGCAGGGGTCGAGACTCAGCTCCCGGGCCCCCTCTTTTTCCCTGGGTCTCTCCTCCTCCCCCCGTGAGCCCCCCATTACCCTTTTTTTTAAAAAACTATGTTTTCCCCGCCCTCCACTATATGGGGTTCAAAAATTTTTTTCCCCCTTTCCCCCTAACTTTTTCAGGGGCTAAAAAAATTTTTTTTCCCCAACATCCCCCCACCCATCCCCCCCCCGGGGTTTCCCTTTTTTCCCCCTTTTTTTTTTTTTCCTTTTGGAACATCCTGTCATTTATCTACCTTTATTCCCGCAGTATTTTGTATGTCGTTATCATGTCTCCTCTAACCCTTCTGTCCCCCATGTTGTTCCCCCTTTTCCCCCTAAACCCTTTTTTTCCCCAAAAAAAAACCCCTGAGTTGTGGAACTCCCTTTGCCGAAACCCCTTTTTTGCATTTTTCTCTTTTCCCTTGGCGGTTTAATTTTTGGGGGTTTCCCAAAATGGTGCTGCATACTCAGTATGGGCCTGAGGGGACGGTATACAGTGTCCTGAACGATTCCCCTTAAGGTAAAAGGCCCCAAATTTTTTTTTCCCCCCATTGCGCGGTTATCTTTGGGTTCTTCCCGGGGCGTGTTTTGGGTTTTCTCCCCCAAGATCTTTCCCCTTTTTATGAGGTTGGGAGCCTTTGTCCCCCTAGCCTGTACTCTGTAAAAGGGCCCCCTTTTCCCTTCCCATCTTCTTGGTTTTTTTGAAGGAAATTCGAAAGCCAGTTGCTAGACCAGAGTCGCTTTCCGGGTTTCCCCCTTTAAGTCCTGCTTGGTCTTCTTGAGGGATTACCCCTTTTTACATCATCTGCGAAAAAAAACATTTTTGGGGCTATCCCATCCGCCAGCCCCTTCCCCCAAAAACAAGAAAGCACTGGCCCGGGGGGACCCGCGGGCACCGTTTTTGCCAGGCGCCCACTGTGATACCCCCCATCACGCCCAGGGGGCCGGGTTTTTGCCTCCCTGTGGGGGGTTTCCCCCGACCCTTTCCCAAACCCCCTTTTCCCGTTTTTCCCTTGGTCTTCCATCTTCTTTAATCTCATGTGGGGAACGGGGGTTAAAAGGGCCCTTTCCCCCGTCCAAGAAATCAGCCCCAACCCCCCCCTTTTCTCTTGCCTTATTCTGTTACTTTATCATTTGAACCCCAAAAGGGGGTTTGTTACACGGGGCCCCTTTTCCCGGGGAAACCTGCTGTCTGGCTTGATTAACCTGTTCTGCCCAGATGCTCCACCATTTTTTTCCTGATGTTTTTTCCCCCAAAATTTTTCACATTTAAAAGGGAAAAACCCCGGGCTGTATTTTTGGGGTCTTTTCCTTTTTTTTTAAAGATGGGCCCTCCACTTTTTTCCCCAAACCCGGGGGCTGCCCCAGTTTAAAGGGGGGTTTTTTGGGGGGAAATTTTTTGGAAGTGGCACACTCGGGGAAACCCCAGCCCCTTTCCCCAAGGACCCTGGTGGGTATTGGCCGGACCCCCCCGCCCAGGTATCAAGGTCACTGAGTAACCCTTCCCTTTTCCCCCCTTGTGTATTCCTCCCCCCAAAAATTTGAATCCCTTTTGGGTGACCACCCCATCCTGTCTACCCAACTGCCTTCCTTCCTCCACTGTGAATTTTCCCCCAAAAACCCCAAGTTGACTCCTCACATACCTCTTGATCATTACTTGTGAGTTCCCATTTTCCCCCCTCAGCCTTATCCCCGATCCTTTACTGTTGTTTTTCCTTTTTGATGTTTAAAGGGTTTTGGCCCCGATTTGGGGCTTTCGATGCTATTTTTTTTTTGTATTTTTTTTTGGGGGCCCCCCTCCGCCCCCCGGGGATACTCATTTTTACCCTTTTTACTAATCCCCCTTGTTTGTTTTCCCCCCCCTTTTTGGGGCCCTTTTGCCGTTTTCCATTTCGGGGCCCCCCAGTCTTTGCCCCCCCCCCCTTTTTGGGGGAAACCGGGGGTCTTTTTTTGTTTTCCCCCTTTATTTTTTTTCCCCTTTGGGGGATAAACCGCCCCCCTGCCTCCTTGCACTTTGCCCCTACGTTTCCATCATTTCATTTACTGACTGCCCTTTCCCCTTTCCCCCTTTCCCCCCAGAACCTCCTGCAGGAAATTCCTCATACCTGTGTAGCCCCCTTTTTTTAGTCTGGTATTTTTTTCCCCTTTTCCCTCCCCTGTGGCCCCTACTATGTATTTTAAAGCTCAGCACCATAGGTCACGGGGCCCCCGGGGCCTTTGAGTCCTGATATCTGAGCTTTTTCAGGGTGAATCCCAGGTCCAGCCTTGCGGGTTGCCCCTCCTCATCTCTGGTCGTGCCCCCGACATGTTGGTGCGGGGGGGTTTTTTCCAAAACCCCGTCCATCATTTTTTGGGGGCCCCTTTAATTTTCCCCGGGAAAGTGGTTCTTTTTTTCCCCAGTCGATCTCTTTGTTTTGGGTTTTTTATGCCCGGGCCCCTTTCCCGTTCATGTGCGCCCTTTAAACCCCCGAAGGGGGTCCACCATTGTTTTGTTCCTGTAAAATTTCCCCTCCCCCCCCCGCAGTTTTGTGGGGGGGTTTAAAAATCACCGCGATGACTATCTTGTGCTCCCAGACTGGAGGGGACCTACTATAAAGCCCCTTTTTCTACACACCTCCTTTCCCCGTCTTTTTCAAATCTCCAATGATTCAGCATTTAAAAAAACCCCCCTCCCCCCGCCCCTTTTCCCCCCCTTTTTTCCCCAGGATCTGATATCCTTGTGGGAAGATTGGGGGCTGATATTGCCTCATTTAGTTTAGTTTCTGTGACTGCTATGATGTCTGGGGACATTTCTCCTATTCTTTCTTTCCCCCTTTCATACTTTTTCCCCTGATTCCATCTGCATTTGTGTCCCAAAACCCTTTTAGCCTTTTCCAAACTGTGGCCCTGGGGGGGCTTTGGGGGTGGCGGGGGTTTTTTCAGGGCCCCCCTAAAGGGTTTTTGTAGGGGGGGGGTTTTTTTTTGGGGGGGTGGTCTGATTAGGGGGGGTTTGTGAGGGGGGGGGGTAGTGGTGTGATGGGGGTTCAGGGTTGCTGGGGGGGGGGGGCAGGGGACATGATGTGGGGGAAATTTTTTAAAAAATATGGTTCCCTTTTTGGGTTTTTCTGGGGTTTTTGGGCCCCCCAAAAGGGGCCCCGGGGGGTGTGGTTGTCCTTCTGTTTGGGGCCCCCGGGGTTTATTGTCTTTTTTTCCTATTTTTGGGGTGTGTATTTTTTATTGTGTATGTGTATGTTAGATGTGTGTGTGTGTATTTTATTTTAAAATGTGTATGTAAAATTTGTGTGCCCCCAAAAAATTAAAATTTGCACCAAAAAGGCCCTTTAAAGTTTGCCCGGGGGAGACGTGAATTGTTCATTTCTTTTATAATTTGTTCATGATTGAAACCCATGTATAAACGAAAGGAAATTTTTTTTCATGTTTCATTATTTTTTTAAATTGTGAGTTTATTAACCCCTTTTTTGCTTGTTAGTTCATTACCTTTGTAACTTGGGTCAGCTATCAAAACTTTGGGGGGGGAGTCCCCCCACCCATTAGTACCTCTGTAATCTTTTTTTTACCCCCCACAGGATGGGGTATGGGGGGAATAAAAAAAATCAAAAATAACTAACTTCCCCGGAAGAAGATATTTGTAAAAAAAATGTGTCTGGGCATAACAGTCCTCAAAGGAAGAAAACAGCCAAGGGGGAGGTGATAAGGCTGGGGGGAGAGAAGATGGGGAACTCACAAACAATATCAAGAGGTATGTAGGGGGTCAAGGGGGGGTTTTAAAGGGGAAAAAAATTTACAGGGAGGGAGGAAGGCAGCTGGGGGGCAGGATGGGGTGCCCCCCCCCAACAAGGGATGTTTCAAAAAGGGGGGGGGGATACACACAACTGAGGAGGGGGAAAGCAGTTACTCGGGGGACCTTAAAACCTCCAAAAAGGGGGTGGGTCTGGGGCAATTTTCCCCCCGGGGGGTCCTTCGGGGAAAGGGGGTGAGGTACTAAGTGTGCCACTTACCAAATATTCAACACATCCCTTGAAACTGGGCAGCTACCTGAGGTATGGAAAAAAGGCCCCAAAATAGTCCCATTCCTTAAAAAAGGAGACAGAAAAGAGGCACTAAACTATAGCCCGGGGGCACTTATGTGTATAGTGTGAAAAAATTTTTGGAAAAAAACAAAAAGAAGGGGGGGAGCATCTGGGCTAAAGGGGTAATCACCCACACAAAAAAAGGTTCGGGGGGAAAGGAAAACCTTTTAAAAAAAACCCCCCCCGGAGTTCTGGGGATAAAATAACAGGGGAAAAAAAAAAGGGGGGGGTTTTTTTGCATTTTCCGGGGCTGCAGGAAGGCCTTGACACAATTCCTCTTTTAAAAATTTTGGGAAAAATTTGGGGAAAACAAAGGTGTAAAAAAGGGAAAGGGGCGGGGAAGGGGCCCCAAAGGGAAAACCTCACAGGGAGGAGCAAAAAGGGGTTTGTGTAAAGGGATCACGGGGGGCCCGGACAGGGTGTCCCCGGGGGCCCCCCGGGGCCCGTGCTATTTTTTGGGGAATGTGAATGACAGGGGGGGGGATAGACTCAAAAATTTTTTTCCCCAAAATGTGAAAATAATGAGGAAAATCACATGGGGTGGGGGCCAAGCAGGACTTCAAAGTGACCGGGGCAACCCCTTTTTTCCTGGTCTAGCAACGGGGTTTTTCAAATTTAATCCCACCAAATGAAAAGTCAAAACCCGGGGAAAAGGGGGAAAGGGCCGTGACAGAGTACAGGGGGGGGGGAAAAAAAGGCTACAAACCTCATCTAAGGAGAAAGACCTTGGGGTGAGTATAAGAAAAACGTCCCCGGAAAACACATCAACCAGATAACCCCGGGGGCATATGGGCGACTGGGGAGACCAAGATTGGGGCCCCCTTACCTTAACAAGGAATCTTTTTAAGACACTGACCCCGGACGCGTGGCCCATACTAGAGATGCAGCACCAGTCGGGAAACCCCACACCTGGTCAACGTCAAGAAATTAGAAAAAATGAAAAAAGGTTTTTTGGGGCAAGGCTGTTCCACAGCCGGGGGCTCCCCCCGGGGAAAATAGGTTAAAGGAAAACAAAAAATTGGGGGGACAGAAGGGTTATAGGAAAAAGATAATGACATAAAAAAATGCAGGGAATCGACAAGGTAGATAGTGCCCCGGATGTTCCAAAAGGGAACACAGAAAAAAGGGGGCACAACGGGGAAACTGAAAACTCAGATGAGTCAAAGGGATTTTTGGGGAAAACATTTCTTCACCCAAAGGGGAAAATCAGGAAGTGGAATAGTTAGCGAACGATATAGTGGAGGGGGGGGAAAACCCTAATAGTTTTAAGAAATTGGAAAAATGGAGCAGGGGGACCCCGAGCCCCCAAAAAGGGGAAAACGGGGGGCCGGGGGCTGAGTTCCCACCCCTGCAACCCACAATTAGGCGAGTACATAGAAAACCCTGTAAAAAAACAATATTTTGGAATTTTTTTTTCCGAGGAAAGAGAGTCATACATATGTTATAGTGTTTTAACACAGTGCTACTGTAATAATAAATAAGATCCCCAAAAAAAAAAGGGGGGAAAATTAAGGTGAATTTTAGGCCTAAGGAGGCAGGTTTCATATAGTAAACTTTTTCCAACAGTCCCGAACTCTACCATGCCGGTCAGCTCGTTTTAAAAAATTTTTTTAAAACCCGCCAGGTACCGCCCTTTAAAAACGGATACCATCCACTATGTCATCTTTCAAAAATTTTTTTCAGTGTTGTTGTAGCTATTAACTAGTAAAAAGGGGAGGTTTTTAGGGGTGACGGAAAAGTTTGGGGGCGTGGGTCCTAAATACAAAAAGGAAGATAAAAAAATTCCCCCCGTATTTTTCTTCAAATTTTTGGGTGCCCATCACCAAGTTATACTTTTTATATCAAACCGAACACATATTTCTCTGTTAAAATTCTTCCAGTAGTCTTTTTTTTTTCTAGTCCAAAATCACCGATTGGCACGTCCAAAATAAGTGATCCCCCAAAACTGGATTCGTCCATTTTCCCCAAAAAACACGGAAAAAAACGACGGGGTTCAAAGGGAAAATTTATTAAAAAAAGGATCATCGGAAAATTTTTTTTTAGCTGAAGGGGTTTTTAAAGCCCTCATTAAACCCCCAAACAGCAACTACAACCAATAGATATAAAAAAAGGACAGATCTACTTTTAAAAAGGGGTTTTTGGGGGGAAAAAAAAAAGTGAGCCAACAAAGGGTTCAAAGGATTAGTTGGGGAAAAAAACCAAATCGGGGAAAAAATGTTAAAACCTGTTCATGCCTTTCTTTTTTTCCCGCTCCATTTTTTTCCGGGTCTGGGGGAAAAATTTAACGGTCTTTGGTGAGAAGCCGGTTACTGTACTCAGGTAGGGGGGGGGGGGCCTGCTTTGCTGGGGGGGGAAAAGGGGCCCCCCGGGGGGAATCAGAAACTTTCAAGTTTCTATCTTATTTTCAAAGGAACTTTTGTTCCTTTTCTTTTTTTTTGCCCAGCCTTGGGCAACAAATCTTCCTTCTTTAAAGTTGGCTGAGGATGCTTTTCAGTGGCCCATATAAACCCAACAAAAAAAAAAAAAAAAGAACTGTTAAAAACAACTAAATACTTTGGGAAAAATTTTTGACTATTAGCTAGGAGAGTTGTCAAAGGGGGAAAAGGACCACCACCTTAAAAGGGTTGTAGTCTGTAGAAAGGGAAAGGGGGGCGAAAACAGGCCTGAGCCCTTTTCAATCTTTTGTGGTCAATGGCCCCTGGTATATGCGGGGGTTTTCAACCAGTGACCAGAGGGAAAATTTCCCCCTTTTTGGGGGACAGTGCCCCTGGGGGAAACAGGGGTTTCCCGGGTACAATGAACAAAAAAAAACACTGGCCCCCCTGAAGAAAAAAAATAAAGACAACGCTATTCAATCCCCGAGGTACAAAATAGCGATACTGCTGGGGGTGGAAAAAAAGGGGAAAAAAAGCCTCAGGGAACAGGGGGGACACATTACCAGGGGAAAAACCGGGGAAGCATTGTCCAAAAAGGGGGGGGGATAGGAGGAAACAGAAAAACCCGCCCGCGAACGCAGCTGCAATGAATCCCAACCAAAAAATGGTGGGACATGCACCTTTTTTCCCCCCCAAAAAAAATAACCAAAATGGCAACAAAAGTGCCTTCCCCCCGGGAACTTTTTTACCAGAAATGTGTCACTCATCAGTCCATGAAAAAAAAAAGCTACAATGCATACTGCCAGGCACATCATCGAAAGGGGACAAAAAAAACCAGCCAGACTATGGGAAACAAAAGAGGGGGCCAAAACCCCCCCAGGGACAGATTTTTTAGGGGGAGGGAAAAAGACTGGAAAAAAAAGACAATAATCCTACCCCAACTGAAAATACTTCTGGAGCAGGGAACAAAACACTGGCCTCCCCAGAACAACAGATATTAGACCCAAAAAAAATAAAATTTCCCAAAAAATTTTCCCCCGCCAATTTTTTTGAAACATACATTGCCTAAAGATTTTAAAAAAAAAAAATTCCTTGGGGGGACTGCTCACAGAGTCAAATGAAAAAAAAAAAAAGGCAAATATGGACTGGAAAAACCCCTTACCAACCCGCACATTAAAAAAGGGGGAGTTTCAGACGATTTTTGGGGTCCCAAAAAAAATTTTAAAAATTTACCAAACAAAAAAGGGGGGAAAAAAAGGGTATTTACGGGGGCAGACAGGGGGGGAAAGGGGGCAAAAAAAAGGGGTGGAGGGTAATAATAGGTAGTAGTGGTGGGGGGTTAGTAGTACCCGGGGGAGAAAGCATTTCTAGGGGAGCACTGAAGGGTTTTTGGGGCCCACGGGGGGAAAGGAAAAGAACACGGGGGGAAAAAAAAAAATAATAAATGTTTGTGGATTTCGAGATCCCATGGATCATTATGACCCCAAAGGGGATCAGGTTATAACCTTTTGGGGGATTTGACAGGGTGAAGGTTGCCAAATTTTTCGGGGGAAAATTAATAGAAAAAGACAAAATAAAAAAAAATTTTTTTTAATTTTTTTAAATTTTTAAATAATAAATACGTAAATATGATTATAATAACCCTTTTTTAAAAAAAAATGAAAAATAAAAAAAAAAATATATATCTGATCCAAAGCTACTTATATACACGTGCCCTTGAAATTTTAAAGAAAAATGAACCCATTTAAAAACTCCGTGGGGTTTTTTTTTAAATTCCTCGTTTTTTTTCCACAAACCCAATTTTTTTCAACATCCACAATGTAAAAAATGATGTCAGGGCCCGGGGGTGAAAGTCGTCCCTTGGTAAAAATGGGGAACTTTGTGAACTGAGGCCACTGGTTTTTTTTGGAATTTGGGGGTGTTACTCTGTTTCTCAATTGGGAGAACCCCGGGCCCCCCCCACTCAGCCTTGAATGGACCCCCGGGGTGGGAAAAACAGAGGACTAAAAAAAGGAAACCCAAAAATTATTTCCATCTAGCTTTAAATTTTAAAGGGGGAAAAGGGCCCCCTTTAAAAAAATGGGGAAACTGAAAAATCCCTTTCCAAAACCAAGGCCCCCTGGAAGAATTTTTTAAAAACATGAGTGAACCCCCAAAAAAAAAAGGGGAAAAAACCTTTTTTAAAATTTTTAAAAATAAGAAGAAAAAAAGGGGGAAGTCCCAAGGTGAGGGGGGTTTTTTTGGTCAGTCTTTTTGGATTTAACTGTTGCCGGACCCCAGCATTACACCTCTCCCGGGGGGAAAAAAGAGGGGGGGAAGCGCAAGACACTCCCCACCTCAACAAGCAAACTACCAAAAAACCCCACCCCAAAAACCCCCTTTTTCCCCACTTTAATATTATTTTGGGTTTTTTTCCCCTCCCCCCCCCATCCCAAGACTCAAAAAAAGGAAAGGGGGAAAATAAAAATTTTGAAAAAAAACCCCCCCAAAAAAATGAAACCCATGGGTAAAATTTTTACGGCTGCCCTTTTTTTAAAACCCAAATTTTAAAAAAATTTAGATGAACCATTGATTTTACACAAATAAATTTTTAAAAAAACCTGGGCAATGTCCCCCCCCGGGGGGGCTTTTTTTAAATTTTTTGGGGGGTTTTAAAAATGGTTTAGGGTCTTTCTAGTAAATTTTTTTCCCAGAAATAAAATTTTTTTTTTGGAGATCCCCAAAAAAGGGGGAAAAATTTTTCCTTTTCAATGGTTGAATCTAGTTTCTCCCGGAAAAAATTTCCCCCCTTTGGGAAACATACAAAAAAGGGCCCCCGTCATGATACTGCAATAAAAACCTGCCCTAAACCCATTTGGGGTACCCCCTAAAAAAAAAAAGGGTTTTTTAAATTTTTTTTAAATTTCCCCCTTTTTGAGAATTTTTTTTTAAATTCATTAAAACCTAAACTATTCGGAAAGTTCAAGAGGCTCCCTCACAGATTTCCCCCTTTAAAGGGAGTCCAAAACCTTAGGGGGTAATTTTTTGGGGGAAAAATTAGCTAATTGGGGAATAAAATCGCATAAATTTTTTCGTTCTTGGGAATTTAAACCTGTTAAGGCTTTTTATTTTCGGGGGGAAAAGGTTGAAAAGGGGGGTTATCTGCTAGAAAAAAAACCCAGATATCTAATCGGTTAAAACCCCAAAACTTCTTTATTTTTTTTTTTATTTTAAAACAAAAAAATGATAATAAAAAAAACATGAAGGGTTTCAATAAAAAAAATTTTTTAAATTCCCCAAAAAAAAATAATTTTTTTAAAACTACTAAAAAAAATAACCCCCGGATGTCATCAAAAAAAAAAAAAAGAAAAACCAAATAAAGTGCCTGATTGGGGGTTACCCTACAGAAATATGAAACATTGGACAAAAAAATTGAACACAGCTCCTCAAATAAATAAAAAAAATACAAAGGGGAAACTAACCCTTAAAAAAAATAAATCTTCATGTTTTTTATTATTTTTAGGGGTCAAACCATGTTAATACCCATAAGGACATCAAAAAAACCCAAATACTTTAATTTACAATTAAGACAAACAATATACGGTTCACAGCTTTCACCATCAACCTAAAAAAAGAAAACAAACCTAACAATGTAAGTCCGGGGGGTTCCCCACCGTATAAACACAAATTAAAAAAGTTATGGCACACCCGACCTGCGTCCATGGACTGAGACACGCAAATTCAGCCCAATTCACCTGAGGCCAAAATAGCACAAAACACCCTTGGGGAAAAAAAACCCCAAACCCCCCCTTTAAAAACCTTTTTTCCCTAATACCCAACCTATAACCAAAACCAGTAATTACGACCAACAAAAAAACAACATAATGATCTTCTAAAGGGATAAGTCCAAAAACCCTTTTTTTCATTTATTGCAAAACTTGCATCATCAACACAAACAAATATGTCCACCTGTCCTCCCACCATGTCTGCTGGACGACAGGGTTTACGCCATCAGGTGACACCGGGGGAAAGGCAAAACCCCAGCCATGTCACCCCCGTAAAACCCCCCCCCCGACCTCCTGACCAACCCCCCCGACCAGCCCTTTTTAAAAAAAGGGCCCCCCCCCCCCCCCACTCCCAACAGAATACCTAAGTCAATTCCCTATAACCCTGGGGAAAGTTTTTAAAATTTTTCCCCCCAAAACTATTTCTACATTTGACCTATATACCCTGCCAACTCGGATCGCTGTCCCCGGGGGCCTCCCCCATTACCCACAAAATATGTATATACTACCCCAAAACCCCCGCCCTACCAAAGTCCTCGAAAAGCCCCCCCCCAAAAACAAAGCCCCCCGGGTCACGCCCCCCCCCACCCCCCCCTTTTAAACCCCACTAAACCACCCCCCCCCCCCCCCAACCTATCACAGAAATAAAGAGATGAACCCGGGGGCCAGGACCCCACATGATCCACACAACCCATCCCT
>WNWK01047310.1:0-13980 GCA_009830355.1 Cherax destructor | reverse complement strand
ATCCCCGTCCGCGCCCAAGAGGACCTCAACACCGCAAGTAGTGCAGATGCTGCATGGAACCCGTGCCATACCCTACCCTTCGTGCCAGTAAACCAGCAATCCGGTATAGCAACCTCACATCCACCGAGCCACCTCGGCGGAGAAAAGAGAGGGCGGCCGGATATCCGCCACAAAGCATACCGCCTTCGGCCACCACCCCTGGAATCCAAAAGGTGGCCTCCAGAGATACACCCGTCGCCCAAAAGATACCCAAAGCCACCCCCCCCGGGAGACCGGAGAGGGATCGGGACATCCCCAGGCGATCCAGATTCCAAGGCAAACTACACCACCGCCAAGAACATCAACGGAATAAGAATGGACCACGGTACCCTTCCCCCTACCTAGGAACTAGAATGCCTGTGGAGAGAAGTTCCCAGGGTAAAAATGGGAAGGAAATAAGGGAGGGATGAGGAGGAGGAGGAGGAAAGGGAAAAGGGAGGATGGGGAAGATGGGAAAGGAGAGGGGGGATTGGGGGGTAATTAGGTTCGGTCTGAGGAAGAAGACCAAAAGGTCCAATTCCTCAGACGGATAGCCTCTTTACTGAGTCAATGAGCCCCCCTTAAAGAGGCTCTACTTACAAGCAGCTCCCAACTCGAACAATTACGTAAGTGTATTTTTGTAGGTGCTTTTGTAAGTATTTTCATTATTTCTTATGGGAAAAAATTCCTTCAGTATCGGCACTTGAATAGCCGACTGGAACTAATTTTGCTCATAAGTAGAGGTACATACCACTGTGTGTTGTGTGTGTGTGTGTGTGTGTGTGTGTGTGTGTGTGTGTGTGTGTGTGTGTTATATATATATATATATATATATATATATATATATATATATATATATATATATATATATATATATATATATATATATAAAGGTTTATGAAATCACCTAGCTGAAGTTGTCCCCCTCGAAGTAGTACTTTCTTTGGGAGACTATGCAGTGATCCCAACACCTCAGCCATTTCTCAAAACATTTCTGCTTGAATCTCTTTCACATTATTAAAATGCTACCACTTGAATGCCAGTTTTATATTTTGGAATAAACAGTCACATGGGGGTTACATCTGGAGAGTAGGGAGGTAGGGAGATGACTGCCATGTCGTTTTTGGTCAGTAAACAATGGTCTTTTAGGTTTGAGTCAGCGAACTGGTCACAAATTTCGCAGCCACTCACCTCATTTACATGACCCATAAAATTGCCACAGCACTTGCAATGTGCTGGATATTCTGACGACGATCTTCAGGAATAGTCATCTCCACATTTTAAATGTTTTCGACATTGATGGACGACCAGAGTGCTCATTATTTTCAACTGATCTTTGTCCTGCTTTGAATCAAGAAAACTTTTCAAAACACTGTGGCCAACACATTGCTTCATTGCCAAATACTTGCAGAAACATTTTGTAAATTTCGCTCGCCATTTTACTGAACTTGAAACAGAATTTCACACACACACACAAATGGTAACTAACACTATTCTTTCTTTTAAAGATTCCATTCCATTACACAAAAAAATGCAGCAACTCACTGATACAACAAAGAATGACTATCTAACCACAATGGAATGATTGACTACACTGAAACTCGCTATGCACTCATACAATCAATTAAAGATATTTATTGAGGAAACATTAACGTTTCGCCAAGGGAGGACTTCCTTAATATATGTTCAAACTGGCAGATACACAAATGCACAGTTTAGACCATTTATCAAAGGATCCACTGATAGTAAAAAGTATCCTTAATAATGTCTTAATCTGTGCATTTGTGTTTTGATCTACACAAGACCTGGTTATCATTATTATAAGGGTATACAATATGTACCAACAAGTAGATTAGTAAGAACACATGTGCACCAATCTAATAGATACAATTTTTACAGATATAATGAAAACCAATAAGTTGAAAGTACAATGTACAAATTAGATTTTGCTGTTATTTCAGAAATTCATTATATCAAAGCATTACCTGTAGTGAATGAATTCTTATGTGTTTTACTATCTAGGATTTTTCAGTGAAGCTCTTTACATACTCAGAACATTGACATAATCTGTTTCCTATATTACCTCATAACAAATGTACTCGAGTATAGATCGAGTACACATTTGTATTTAGATTGCCCCCTCCCATATCCATCTTGTGGACAGTGGCACAACAGCGTGCGGATAAACAAAAGACCTAGGAACTAGGTCCCAAGAGGGTTAACAGGAGTACATCTGTATTTAGATCTACAACTGACTTAAGAAATTTGCTTCATATGTCCGGTATCTTATTTTCATTAATAACATACCACATAGATTATTATATTGTCTATCTCCATGTTCTTCAATAATATAGCACATAGTGTTCAGGAAAGTGACTATCGGGATGGCCACATACTTTGCATATACTAATTTGTTCATCATCTGTGTGTCTGCCAGACTGCCAGAATTATTTGTAACCTAGCCTAAGCCTAGCTACCACAACATCAATCTGTTTACATTGCAAATACATAGTTCCATATGCGTTCTTATCTACTTTCATGTTATGATAGTGGATAATAAGATCTACTGAAGTTTTTAATAATAATAATAATAATAATTATATATATATATATATATATATATATATATATATATATATATATATATATATATATATATATATATATTATTAACACATCGGCCGATTCCCACCAAGGCAGGGTGGCCCGAAAAATAAAAACTTTCATCATCATTCACTCCATCATTGTCTTGCCAGAGGGGTGCTTTACACTACAGTTATAAAACTGCAACATTAACACCCCTCCTTCAGAGTGCCGGCACTGTACTTCCCATCTCCAGAACTCAAGTCCGGCCTGCCGGTTTCCCTGAATCCCTTCATAAATGTTACTTTGCTCACACTCCAACAGCACGTCAAGTATTAAAAACCATTTGTCTCCATTCACTCCTATCAAATACACTCACACATGCTTGCTGGAAGTCCAAGCCCTTCGCACACAAAACTTCCTTTACCCCCTCCCTGCAACCTTTCCTAGGCCGACCCCTACCCCGCCTTCCCTCCACTACAGATTTATACACTCTCGAAGTCACTCTGTCTCGTTCCAATTCTCTCTACATGTCCAAACCACCTCAACAACCCCTCCTCAGCTCTCTGGATAATAGTTTTGGTAATCCTGCACCTCCTCCTAATTTCCAAACTCCGAATTCTCTGCATTATAATCACACCACACATTGACCTCAGACATGACATCTCCACTGCCTCCAGCCTTCTCCTCGTTGCAACATTCATCACCCATGCTTCACACCCATATAAGAGTGTTGGTATAACTATACTCTCATACATTCCCCTCTTTACTTCCATGGACAAAGTTCTTTGTCTCCACAGACTCCGAAGTGCTCCACTCACCCTTTTCCCCTCATCAATTCTATGATTCACCTCATCCTTCATAGACCCATCTGCTGACATGTCCACTCCCAAATATCTGAATACATTCACCTCCTCCATACTCTCTCCCTCCAATCTGATATCCAATCTTTCGTCACCTATTCTTTTTGTTATCCTCATCACCTTACTCTTTCCTATATTCACTTTCAATTTTCTTCTTTTACACACCCTACCAAATTCATCCACCAACCTATGCAACTTCTCTTCAGAATCTCCCAAAAGCACAGTGTCATCAGCAAAAAGCAACTGTGACAACTCCCACTTTGTATTTGCTTCTTTATCTTTTAGCCCCACACCTCTTGCCAAGACCCTCGCATTCACTTCTCTTACAACCCCATCTATAAATATATTGAACAACCACGGTGACATCACACATCCTTGTCTAAGGCCCACTTTTACTGGGAAATAGTCCCTTTCCCTCCTACACACTCTAACCTGAGCCTCACTATCCTCATAAAAACTCTTCACTGCTTTCAGTAACCTACCTCCTATTCCATACACCTGCAACATCTGCCACATTGCCCCCCTATCTACCCTATCATATGCCTTTTCCAAATCCATATTATTATTATAATCAAATAGAAGCGCTAAACCACAGGGGTTATACAGCGCTGCAGGTTATTGTAGGATGCAGGGAGAGTGGGTTGTAAGAGGGAGATGGATGATTAGTAGGGTATGGAGTGCAGCATGACGGTGGATAGTGCAGGGATAGAGGGTAGCAAGAGATCAAGGTAGAAGGGACTGAGATAGGTGCTAGAGGTATAATCTTCAGAGTTTGTGTAGTAAGTCAGTTTCTGTCAAAAAGTCAACAAGAGAGTCAGGATTAAAGGAGGGTCCATCTGCAAGAAGGGAATGTAAGGAAAGGGACGTAGCGCGAAGACGTCGTTGGAGGTAAATTCTGCTTGCTCGTTGATAGAGTGGGCAGTCCAGCAGAATATGTAGAACAGACACTGGAACCTGACAATGCTCACAGAGAGCGGCAGGGAGCCTCTCCATGAGATACCCGTGAGTAAGACGAGTGTGGCCGATGCGAAGACGGGAGAGTGTAATCTCCCAACCTCGACATTGGTGACAAGAAGGCCAGAAACCTATAACCGGTTTAATAGAATGAAGTTTGTTATTCATCAGGTCAGACCAGCCTTGTTGTCAACGGGTGTGAAGGTGGGTAGCAATGACTGCAAAATAGTCCGTGAAAGGAACACCTCTATATGAAACTGGAAGGTCATGTACTGCTGACCGTGCAGCAGTGTCTGCCTGTTCATTGCCCTGTACGTCAACATGACCAGAGACCCAACAAAAGACAATATCTTTATGCTTGCTAAAGATACGGCATAACCAAAGGTGGATAAGAAGAACTAGGGGGTGAGGTGTATCAATTTTACGGATAGCCTGTAAAGCACTAAGGGAGTCTGAAACGACCACAAATGGTGATACAGGCATAGATGCAATACGGATAAGTGCCACAAGAATGGCATACAATTCAGCCATAAATATGCTAGCCAAGGGTAATAGATGCCCTCGTACGACGCTGTCCGGAAACACTGCTGCGAATCCGACGCCGTCAGATGACTTTGAACCATCGGTGTATACTGCGATGGCATGGGAATGAGAACGGAAATGGTCTAGAAAGAAAGAGCGAGAAGCCGCAGTAGGTAGTTGGGCTTTCGCGCAAGGTAGAGGAATAGAACAGACACGGACAGCAGTAACTTCCCAAGGGGGTAGAGGAAAGGGTGAAGCCACATGAACATATAAAGGCGGAAGCTGAAGGGAAGACAAGAGTGAATGCAGACGAAGAGAAAAGGGACGAAGTAAACAGGGGCGACGAACAAATAATTTTGAAGAAAATATCATAGATGGAGTAATGAAAATGTCTATATTAACCTAAAATAAAACATTTAACCTAAAATAAGACATTTGTTTGAGCTTGGTGTGGGGAAGTACCCTGGCTGATTTGTGTGGGGAAGTACCCTGTCTGGTGTTGGGAAGTACCCTGCCTGGTGTGGGGAAGTACCCTGCCTGGTGTGGGGAAGTACCCTGCATGGTGTGGGGAAGTACCCTGTCTGGTGTGGGGAAGTACCCTGTCTGGTGTGTTCTTTCTTGAATTCTATCGTGTTTCTCACCTTCTTTAGCAAAGAGCTGGCACTAGGAGCTTTCTTTGGGCCCATGGTGGTTTATTTAGCAGTTGCAAGCACTAAAACGAATGAAATTTAAGAAATGTATTGTATGAATGCGTGAGATGATTGTCACTCGCTGGTAAACAATGGCACACTGACGCTGAATGGTGTTTGTTTGCCCACACAGCTGGGAGGCCGCTTGGACGCATTTCAGACGACCGCCAATTTTTAAGCCAACAGACGAAAATCAAGCCAATATTTTGCTAAAAAGTGGCCTATTTTCAAATTCGCCGATATTCAAAGGAGCCGATTTTCAAGGGTCCACTGTATATATATATATATATATATATATATATATATATATATATATATATATATACTATATATATATATATATATATATATATATATATATATATATATATATACTTTATTAATAGACAGAATACATTTATAAAACACACAAACATGAACATGAATACAATGGTACAATATGTCAAAGATTATGAATCTCCACCAGCTCTTCCGAAGCCGGACGCGAGCAGTATGCAGCATGCGTTTCCCCTCTGGATGGCCACGCTGAGACGCTGGAACATGAACGTGGCTGCCCTTGGGTCCCTGGTGGTGTCGATGAGTCTGGAACCCAGCTCTTTAAGGAAACGTGTTGCATTTTTCCCCACGCTCCCAAGGTCTCTGATCCCACTGGGACAAATTTATACTGTTGGCTTATGTCCCTGTACTTGCCGATCTTGTACTCCTCTATTATATATATATATATATATATATATATATATATATATATATATATATATATATATATATATATATATATATATATATATCCAAATTCAAATTTTATTTCCTTGCAAGTTTACATTGAGATTATATACTAATTACAATAATGAGTTTCAGTGCAAAGAGAGCCACTATCATGCCGTGGCATTATGGGCTTACTAAATTTAATGGCTTACAGACTACTTAATACTAGAGAAATTGATCATAGTTTAAGTTGTACATCTGTTTTTATTAATAGCAGACAGCAAGTTTACTCAATAACAATCTGGGGATATAACATCGGGACAAGTTGAAAGTATTTTGCAGGTTGTTTATATCAATAGTAAATAATTAAATTATATTATGGGAATATAACATTGTGCATTGTTGAAAGTAGTTTACGGTATGAGAATGCTACAATTGGGTGTAAGGCAGTATTATCTTAGGCGGGTATTTATACAACTATGTAGTATAAGTAATGTATGAACTTTGGGCATCTAATTTTGAGGTTTTAAGATTTAGGTAATTGGGAGAGTTTTTGGTAAAGTTAAGTATTGAGTTTTTAGTTTAGGGTAAGTATGTGGTTTTTTGAATAGAGTCTAAAATTTATGTTCAGAATGGGTTACTTTAGTATTTACTGGAAATGAATTCCTAATTTTGGGGACACGGGGTACATCAGAAAGTGATCTGTGTATAGTGTTATGGTCATGCATACTGTTAAAGTTGGTGAGAAGTTTGAGTGGAGGGTTTGTGTTAGAGTGTAGTGTTCCATAAATGTAGTAGGCACAATAATAAGTTTGAATGTTCTTGACGGTGGGTAGTTTTAGACTTTTGAATATTGGTGGAGTATAATCACCGAGTTTGACCTATTTGGCAAGATTGTCCATTTCTGAAATAGCATAAGTCAGTGGAAATCTTTCAGAGCCTAACAAAAAAAAAATATGTATAATTTATTTTGATATTAAATAGATATATTAACCCTTTCAGGGTCCATGCCATTGTTCTACGTCATGAGCTCAGCTCACTCAGATAAGCTGTGAGCGGCAAATTTGGGCCTAGATATGAGAGAATACATCTATGTGGTAAGTGTGCACCGCATAAAACAAATCCTGCAGCACACAGTGCATAATGAGAGAAAAAAAACTGAAACCGCAATTTTCGATTAACCCTTTGGGGGTCCAAGGACCCTCTCCGAAACTCATTCTCAGGGTCCAAGAATTTCAAAAAAAAAAATAAAAAAAAATTATTTTTCTTATGAAATTATATGATATTTTTTTTTCTAAATCTAATAGGGAAAAAAATACATTTTTGCGATTAATACTTACCTAGATATAGAGGATTGAAGATGACCAAAATTGAACTGCTTACGGCAACATCACTGACTGCCTGTCACCCCATAATAGTTTATTTATTTTTTTATACTTTTTTCTTTTATTTTTTTAACATTTTATTTTGTGTATATATACACTCCTTGTATACTACACAATAACTGCTGGCTGACTGGCTGGCTAGCTGACCAGCTGGCTGGCTGGCTAGCTGGCTGGCTGGCTGGCTAGCTGGCTGAACAGCTGGCTGGACAGATGGCCAGCCGACTGGCTGGCTTGCTGGCTGACCAGCTAGCAGGCTAGCTGGCTGGCTGGCTGACCAGTTGGTTGGCTAGCTGACCAGTTGGCTGGCTGGCTGGTTAACTGACCAGCTGGCTGGCTGACTAGCTGACCAGCTGGCTAGCTGACTAGCTGACCAGCTGGCTGGCTGACTAGCTGACCAGCTGGCTGGCTGAACAACTGGCTGCATGGATGGCCAGCCAACTGGCTGGCTGGCTGGCTGACCAGTTGGCTGGCTAGCTGACCAGTTTGCTGGCTGGCTGGCTAGCTGACCAGTTGGCTGGCTGGCTGGCTAGTTGATCAGTGGGCTGGCTGGCTGGCTAGCTAACCAGCTGGCTGGCTGAACAGCTGGCTGGATGGATGGTCAGCTGGCTGGCTGGCTTGCTGGCTAACCAGCTGGCTGGCTGGCTGGCTAGCTGACCAGCTGGCTCGCTGGCTACCTGACCAGCTGGCTGGTGTGAAGCATGGGTGATGAATGTTGCAATGAAGAGAAGGCTGGAGGCAGTGGAGATGTCATGTCTGAGGTCAATGTGTGGTGTGAATATAATGCAGAGAATTCGGAGTTTGGAAATTAGGAGGAGGTGCGGGATTACCAAAACTATTATCCAGAGAGCTGAGGAGGGGTAGTTGAGGGGGTTCGGACATGTAGAGAGAATGGAACGAGACAGAATGACTTCGAGTGTATAAATCTGTAGTGGAGGGAAGGCGGGGTAGGGGTCGGCCTAGGAAAGGCTGGAGGGAGGGGGTAAAGGAGGTTTTGTGTGCGAGGGGCTTGGACTTCCAGCAAGCATGTGTGAGCGTATTTGATAGAAGTGAATGGAGACAAATGGTTTTTAATACTTGACGTGCTGTTGGAGTGTGAGCAAAGTAACATTTATGAAGGGATTCAGGGAAACCGGCAGGCGGACTTGAGTCCTGGAGATGGGAAGTACAGTGTCTGCACTCTGAAGGAGGGGTGTTAATGTTACAGTTTTATAACTGTAATGTAAAGCACCCCTCTGGCAAGACAGTGATGGAGTGAATGATGAAAGTTTTTTCTTTTTCGGGCCACCCTGCCTTGGTGGGAATCGGCCGATGTGTTAATAAAAAATAAAATAATAATAAAATAATAATTATTATTATTGAAGCATGGTGTAAGAGTGTGTCAGTCTTATTACTAATCTAATTACAGCAGTGACATTGTGAAAAGCTCTGTTCCACAAGGCACAGTACTTGCTCCCATCCTATTCCTCATCCTCATATCAGACATTGACAGGGATATTAGCCACAGTGCTGTGTCTTCCTTTGCAGATGACACCCGAATCTGTATGACAGTGTCCACCGTTGAAGACACTGCAAGACTCCAAGCAGACATAAACCAAATCTTTAAATGGGCTGCAGAAAGCAATATGAAGTTCAATGATGAGAAATTTCAATTACTCAGATACGGAAAACGTGAAGAAATTAAAATCTCATCGGAGTACAAAACTAATTCCAACCACACAATAGAGCGAAAAACTAATGTCAAAGACCTGGGAGTGATCATGTCAGAGGATCTCACCTTCAAGGACCATAACAATGTAGCAATTGCATCTGCTCGAAAAATGACAGGATGGATAATGAGAACCTTCAAAACCAGGGATGCCAAGCCCATGTTGACACTTTACAGATCGCTTGTTCTATCTAGGCTGGAATATTGCTGCACACTAACTGCACCTTTCAAGGCGGGTGAAATTGCTGACCTTGAAAATGTGCAGAGAACCTTCACCGCACTCATAAGTGCGATAAACCACCTCAACTACTGGGAACGCTTGAAGTTCCTAAACCTGTACTCTCTAGAACGCAGGCGGGAGAGATACATTATTATATACACATGGAAAATTCTCGAGGGCTTAGTACCAAACTTGCACACAAAAATCACTCCGTACGAAAGCAAAAGACTCGGCAGGCGATGTAACATTCCCCAATGAAGAGCAGGGTGCCACTAGCACATTGAGGGACAACACAATAAGTGTGAGGGCCCAAGATTGTTCAACTGCCTCCCAGCATACATCAGGGGATTACCAACAAGCCCCTGGCTGTCTTCAAGCAGGCACTGGACAGGCACCTCAAGTCGGTACCTGATCAGCCGGGCTGTGGTTCGTACGTTGGACTGCGTGCGGCCAGCAGTAACAGCCTGGTTGATCAGGCTCTGGTCCAACAAGAGGCCTGGTCACAGACCGGGCCGCGGGGGCGTTGACCCCTTGAATTCTCTCCAGGTAGACTCCAGGTAGATATGGAGTGAGGGTCCTCTTATTTATTATCGCTAAACTAATTAGTGTTGACATTTGATGAGGGTACACTGCCTTTGCCTGCCTGCCTCCCTCCCTGCCTGCCTCCCTGTCTCCCTGCCAGCCAGCCAGGGGTTACGGGTTAGCCTCGTCTTATCAAATGAGGGTACACTGCCTTCCCTTTATTTGTTTTCACTGTTTTATCTGCCTGTCTGCTTGTCTCTCTTTCTGTCTCTCTCTGTCTCAGAGGCAGTCACTAGTGAACCAACATTGCCACATCTGAATCGATACATATTATTTGCCAGTCTGTATTTTTTGGATTATCCTAGGCAATTTACACTATGTATTTATCCTATGTAATTTACACTACGTATTTATCCTATTTTATTTACACTATGTATTTATGTGTACCTGTGTGACAGAGCAAACTAGCTAGCCAGCCAGACAGATTTCCCCCTACTGTCTTCCCCACCCCCAATGTCTTCCCCACCCACCCCACTGTCTTCCCCACCCCCCACTGTCTTCCCCACTCCCCCCACTGCCTTCCCTACCACTCACACTGCCGGAGTGAGGTATTCCTTACTCCATGGCTTGGTGACAAAGGTGCACTGAATTACCACTCCCACAATGCAATGCGGGTACATAGATTTTTTCCTACTGTGCACACTTACCACATAGACAAATTCTATCACATGCAGGCTTACCAGCTCTCTCCCCCTCGATTTGAAGGCGCTAGAATTTATGCGTACTAGTACTTGGAAAACCCCAGCGCGTAAGCCGTACTAGTACGACCGAAACCTCCAAAGGGTTAAAACAGTGACTTTGCAGTGTTTTTTCGTATACAGTAGACTGTCATTTAGCATGAGATTATGTTACAAGTTATGGATATTGCACGATTGAAGAATTGTGGCACATTATTTTCTAACACGACGTAAAAATGATATTATACAGTTTGCGGGAGGGAAAAATTTTGAGCGCACGGTAGCCCGCGGTGGGTTAACCATAGAGTCAGTGGGGGTCCTACTGAGGGTGGCTATGAGCCACATCGTGTTTAATGCTGACAAGTGTTTTCTGGAAGAAAATGCCAACACGAACTTATATCAGTCTGCAAGAGAAAAGTGCACTAGGCTTCAAGACAGCAAAGGATCACTTCACCTTGCTCCTTTACGGTAATGCATCAGGTGATTTCAAGTATAAACCCAATCCTCGTGCTTAGAGGAAAAGGGATTTTTTTTTCCTTCCCACAAATTGTAAGTTTATTCAGATACATGAGGCCAGGAGCTGAGCCTCGACCCCTGCAACCACAATTAGGTGAGTACAGATACATTGATTATCATACACAGCAGCATATGTGTAGAGAACCTAGGATAACCCAAAAAAGTCAGACAGAATCGAAATAAGTCACTGACTATTTTGGGTTATCCTAGGTCCTCTACACATATGCTGCTATGTATGATAATCTTTGTAACTGTATCTGTGTATACCTGAATAAACTTACTTACAGTTTGCGGGAAGGAAAAACAAATAACCATTCCCTGAAGAGGCCGCCTTGTTGTTGTTCAGCGGGGTACACCACCCGCCCCTGACCCCACCATCCAACCATTCGTATTCCATACACGTCAAAAAAAGTCCTCTGCTACAAGCCAGCTGTGTTTGTGAAGGATAAGAGAGAGTGAATTGTGTTTTGATCTTTAAATTACTATATTTTGTATCTGCCAAGCAATCATGACACCCAGTAGGCATACCAGTGTTGCTCAAAGTGGCAAGAAAAGGTGTAAGCATTTAAGTCTTAGAATTAATAAAGAAAACAAAGATATTAGACAAGACATAACCTTTGGGGCCTAGTGCCTAGGCCTTTTGTGTATCCATATGCTCTTGCGCTACCGTCCACAGGATGGATATGGGGTGCACAATAAACTAGCCACTTCGGTGGCAAAATCTAAATCTATCTAAATCATAACCTTTGGCCGTAATGAAGTGTTACTTTGTACACATAAAAAGATGTAAACATAAGTTTGTGTGACTGACTGACTGACTGACTTGACTGACTGACTTGACTGACTTACTGACTGACTTACTGACTGACTTGACTGACTTACTGACTTAACTGACTGATTTGACTGACTTGACTGACTTACTGACTTGACTGACTGATTTGACTGGACTGACTTACTGACTGACTTGACTGACTTACTGAATGACTTGACTGGTTTACTGAATGACTTGACTGAATTACTGAATGACTTGACTGACTTACTGAATGACTTGACTGACTTACTGAAGGACTTGACTGACTTACTGAATGACTTGACTGACTTACCGAATGACTTCACTGACTTACTGAATGACTTCACTGACTTACTGAATGACTTCACTGACTTACTGAATGACTTCACTGACTTACTGAATGACTTCACTGACTTACTGAATGACTTCACTGACTTACTGAATGACTTCACTGTCACTGTAAGCTCAGTGAGAGTTCATAGGGTATAACCGTTTCTGCTCACGTGACCATCCGATGCAACCGTTAGCCAATGTCAAAGGTCACAAATGTCAAAGGTCAATACTTTGAACACTATGAGCCATGCTCGGGGCAGGCAGTTACCATCGAGACACCGTGTAGGGAAAGACCTGGCTTACGGCTCTGAGAATACCACCCTGTCTAATATACCAAGTTACCATCCCAAACTCGTCTGTTCATTACCCAATCTGCGAAAGAACCTCCACGCAACAAATGGTGGCAGCTTGTGGGCGCAGATTTTGAGTATTTTGAGCAGATTTGAGAGAAGAAACAGCCGGTGTGAGAATGTGCCACCGCGGGCGTCAATATCAACCGCCGCCAGCGACTTACCTTCCCTCACCCGTGACGTCACCCATCCAAGACTCTTCTGAAGCAGTGTCTCCAGTCTTCTGGCTTCTAATTGCAAGTAAACCTCGGAAGAGTTGTTCTGGGTTTTGCAATTAAGCCAAAAAGTAAGCCAGTTTATGAGATAGAGCCTAATTTAAGCCTGCAGTACTCACCTAATTGTACTCACCTAATTGTGGTTGCAGGGGTCGAGACTCAGCTCCTGGCCCCGCCTCTTCGTTGTCTGCTACTGGGTCTCTGCTCTCCCTGCTCCATGAGCTTTATCATCCTTGTCTTAAAACTATGTATGGTTCCTGCCTCCACTATATCTTTCTCTAGTCCATTCCACTTCCTGACTACTCTATGGCTGAAGAAATGTTTCCTGACATCCCTTTGACTCATCTGAGTCTTCAGCTTCCAGTTGTGTCCCCTTGTTTCTGTGTTCCCTCTCTGAAACAACCTGTCACTATCTACCTTGTCAATTCCCTGCAGTATTTTGTATGTCGTTATCATGTCTCCTCTGACCCTTCTTTCCTTCAGTGTTGTTAGTCCTATTTCCCTCAATCTTTCTTCATAAGACAGACCCCTGAGTTGTGGAACTAACCTTGTCGCAAACCTTTGCACTTTCTCTAGTTTTTCTTACGTGCTTGACCAGGTGTGGGTTCCAGACTGGTGCTGCATATTCTAGTATGGGCCTGACGTATACGGTATACAGTGTCTTGAACGATTCTTTGTTAAGGAAACAGAACGCTAATCTAAGGTTTGCCAGACGCCCATATGCTGCCGCAGTTATCTGGTTGATGTGTGCCTCCGGAGACGTGCTTGGCGTTATACTCACTCCAAGGTCTTTCTCCTTTGCCGAGGTTTGTAGCCTTTGTCCGCCTAGCTTGTACTCTGTCAGCGGTCTTCTTTGCCCTTCTCCGATCCTCA
>WNWK01047309.1:0-13980 GCA_009830355.1 Cherax destructor | reverse complement strand
TTGCTACACTGTTAATGCTACACTTTATCGCTGGCTGGCACTATAGCCTTTATCAATTTCTTTTTAGTATCATAATATATCGTAGAATCACTTAATCACTTAAGAAGACATTCTCCTCTCACCCCTTTTACCAAAGGGCTGGCACTGGGAGCTTTCTTGGGGCCCATGGTGGCTTATTTAGCAGTTGGCCCAAAAACAATGGAATAATGACAAAATGTATGGAAAGGAATGCGTGGGGGGGTCACTTGCGGGAAAAAAATGGCACACTGACTGAATGGAGGCGGGCCACGCGACGCGCCGGGACGAATTAATAACCCGAGCGGAACACCGAACCAATTTTTTTCCGAAAATATCACGAACTCCAAATTTTACGAACCCCGGGGGGCCCCTTTACTAAACAGGGGAAAAATCCACCATCAGTGAGGAAAAAAAAAAAAAAAATTTCCCTAAGGCACGCCCAAACACTTCAGTTTTTTATCCTGATAGTAGCAGACAGATTAAAACACCCAAAAAGTTTTGAAAAATTTGCAAACACAAAAATAAGCATGGAAGTCACTTGACTGAAAAATTCCGGGAAAATATAAGTCTGTTTTTCCCAGTGGGTAGTGGCGAACACAATATTCAGTGGTGATAAGTTCCAGCTGCCTAGATATGGAAAGAATGAAGAAGTAAAGGGATACTGTATAAAAAACCAAGAGAACCATCAAATAGAAGAAAAGGAACACATGGAAGACTTGGGATTTTTTGTCAGCTGCCCTTTTTTTCAAAGAAACTAAAGCAAATGTCACAACAGCTAGAAGATGACTGTGGATAATGAGAACATTGAGCAAGGCAAATAGTGCCGGGATGGTTTTTAAATTGCTTTTCCTCTTTGTTTGGAATAGCTGGAACAGAGATCATTTATTGCCTGCATAGATCCAATAAATTTGTACTTTAATAGAATGGAGGAGAGAGATACATGTATACCTAGAAAGTACTGAGCCTTGCCCCAAACCTGCACACTGCCATAATAAAGTGGAGGAGATATTTGGGGGGAAGTGTAAAATAAACCCAGTGAAAAGCAGGGGCACCATGGGCACAATAAGAAAACATTTTATCAACATCTGGGTTCCCAGACTATTCAATATTTTACCAGAAAGAATCAAACACTGCTGGGACAAATGTAGTACAGGGGCCCCCGGTTAACGAATACCCCGGGAAAACGTACAATTATGGAAATATTGTAAGTGCAGGAAGTGTATTTTTGGGGGCTGAAATAGACTAACCTACGTGACATTATTTCTTAAGGAAGTAAATTGCCGGAATGGCACTTGAGCAGGTTTCTGGGATGAAGTTTTTCTTTAAACCGAGGGGCCACTGTAGTCTTCAAGAAGAAACTGGGCAAGTATCTTCACCAGGTGACAGATCTACCCTGTGATGGATATGTGGGGCCCCCAGCATCAACAACCTGGTTGATAAGAAAAGTACCAGACAAGCCTGGTCCAAGGCCATGTTCTGGAAGTTGAAAACTCGAACAGATCAAAGGTACTAAAATGGTTTTCCATCAAACTACATCTGATTCCTAACCACATTCCCATTGTTCGTTGTGGGGGTACTACAGTCTTGTAATCATTAACGGGTGTTGGCACTGAGTGATTTTTTTAGTAAATTGAGGGGAAACCCCCAAACCACGGAAACAGGCTGACAAAACATTGTATTTTAAATTTTTTTTCCTTGAGGCGACACCCTTTCGACATCTGCAATGCCCTGGCAAATGACCTGACCTCTCCAAATTTCCACTTCAAGGAAAACTCATTCCTTGGCTTTTTAACAAATTATCCTGTTGCATCAACCTTGGCATTAATTTTGCACTTGCACTAACCCTAACTTCACTAATCCCCACCCTTGCACATCACTACACTGTGGCACTGTAAGATTTATGGGGTTATGTTTTTAAAAAATATATACTTTATATATAACGATGAGTCATTCAGCAATGTTATTATAATGCAACATTCCTTTTTTTTTGGTGTTTTAGAAATTACCAGTTGAATGAACTTCGGAGCTGGCCCTCTTTCACACTGGGCCCGGAGTTTTACTACTCCCATCATGGATTTAACCCTCACCCATTCTGTGTTTTGTTTGGAATAATTTTATTACGATTTTGTGTGTCCATTTGTATCTTATGAACTGTAAATGGCAGGTAAAATGACAAACTTTTTACTTGCATTCATTATATAATACATATTTTTTTAAATAGCACCAGCCATCGTCCACTGAAATAGCATCTCCAGAAATGGAGATCTACATATCATCCATTTATTCATTAGGTGTCTTGCCTTAAGTGCACAGGTATCAGTAGTATACATATATGTATCAGTTCAAATGACCTGAGCTGCAGCTTTCCCCTACAATTGAAGAACCTAGTCTTAGACTAGGTCATAGACCCTAATCCCTGGAATTTTTGTTAAGATATAAAGTTTATTCTAGAGATCATTCCCCTCAGCTGTCTCAAACCACCCGCCAATTCATGGCTTAGCGTAGTCTTGCTTTTTGGAGGATGATGTGAAGTGGTACATTGACATTATTTTTTTAATGTTATTTGTATATCCTCCCTTTTTGTAATTTTAAGTTTTATATTTATTAAATAAGCATTAGTAACTGCAGTTAAATATAAATTATATTCTATTTTTCAGTTTCCCCCCTTCATGAAGGGGGATGCCCCAAACAGTATTGGGGGGTGTGCCCCCAACACCTGATACCCAGGGCCCATGGCAAAAGTTCCTGTGGAGGCCACTGCCCCCCCTTTCCCAACACACTGCCTGTAGAGGGGGGCACCACTAAAGTCAGCCTCCAGGAAAGACTGCCCTTCCCCAAAAAAAGAGGAAATGGCGGCGGAGTAGCAGCAGGCACAAAAATAGTGAGCAAGATGAGCCTGCAAATCATCCCCCCGTAGTACACAGCAGAATGGGGGAAATGTCCCCGGGGAGGCCAGTCAAGTGCCCCCCCCCCCTTCCTGCCTCACTGCCAACCCCACCTCCTAGTAGTAGAAGCAGTCTCCCCGAAATTGGAAAGATCCAGAAAAGAAAAAAAACAGTTGTGTGAAAAAAAAGAGTAAAAAACAATCACCTCAGTAAAAGGGCACAGACTACGCCTGGCGACACCCACACCGACGCCGGCAATCACCCCCCTGTGCAACCACAGCAGTCTGTTCAGCAGACCCAGCCACTGCCGGGATCAGATCAAACAGCTGGGAGCCAACAAGTTGAATACTTCTTTTCAAGGTGAGTAGCCATTTAAATTGTATGTGTACTATGTACTGTACTATGAATTGTCAGGGCCTCGACTAACGGTCTTAATCCGTTCCAGGAGCTGCCCCAACACAAAAATTTGTAACTCAAAACGTTTTTCCCCATAAGAAATAATGTAAATACAATTAATCTGTTCCAGACACCCAAAAAATATTCACAAAAAATAATTTTGTAAAGATTAACTATACATTTACATTTACAAACAATTATAAATATATATAAAGTAGTGTAATAAATTTGTAATTAAACATTTAAAATAAATTTCTTTCCTTTTTTGGGGTTTTGGGCAAAAAAAAGGGGGGGGGGGGGTTTTTTTAAAAACCCCCTCCCCGCATGCCTGCTACCCTCCCCGCCTGCATGCCTGCCCCCCTCCCCCGCCCGCATGCCTGCTACCCTCCCTGCCTGCATGCCCACCCTCCCTGCCTGCATGCCTGCACCCTCCCGCCTGCATGCCTGCTACCCTCCCCGCCTGCAGCCTGCTACCCTCCCTGCCTGCTCCCTTCCCGCCTGCATGCCTGCTACCCTCCCGCCTGCATGCCTGCTACCCTCCCCGCCTGCATGCCGTACCCTCCCCGCCTGCATGCCTGCACCCTCCCTGCCTGCATGCCCACCCTCCCTGCCTGCATGCCTGCTACCCTCCCTGCCTGCATGCCTGCTACCCCCCCTGCCTGCATGCCTGCTACCCCCTGCCTGCATGCCTGCTACCCCCCCTGCCTGCATGCCTGTACCCCCCCGCCTGCATGCCTGCTACCCTCCCTCCTGCATGCCTGCTACCCTCCCTGGCATGCCTGCTACCCTCCCTCCTGCATGCCTGCTACCCTCCCTGCCTGCATGCCTGCTACCCCCCTGCCTGCATGCCTGCTACCCTCCCTGCCTGCATGCCCTTTCCCCCCCCCTGCCTGCATGCCGTACCCTCCCTCCCGCCTGCATGCCCTACCCCCCCTCCCGCCGCATGCCTGCTACCCCCCCCTCCCTGCCTGCATGCCTGCTACCCTCCCTCCCTGCCTGCATGCCTGCACCCCCTCCCTGCCTGCATGCCTCCCCCCCTCCCTGCCGCATGCCCCTACCCTCCCTCCCCGCCTGCATGCCCACCCTCCCTCCCTGCCTGCATGCCTGCTACCCCCCCCCCCTGCCTGCATGCCTGCTACCCTCCCCCCCCCTGCATGCCTGCTACCCCCCCCCTGCCTGCATGCCCACCCTCCCTCCCGCCCGCATGCCTGCTACCCTCCTCCCTGCCTGCAGCCGCACCCTCCCTCCTGCCTGCACCTCCCCCCCTCCTCATGCCTGCTCCCTCCCTCCCATGCCTGCTACCCTCCTCCCCGCCTGCATGCCTGCTATCCCCCCCTGCCTGCATGCCTGCTACCCTCCCTCCCCGCCTGCATGCCCCTACCCTCCCTCCCTGCCTGCATGCCTGCCCCTTCCCCGCCTGCATGCCTGCTACCCTCCCTGCCGATGCCTGCTACCCTCCTCCCTGCCTGCATGCCTGCACCCCCCCCCTGCCTGCATGCCTGCTACCCTCCCTCCCTGCCTGCATGCCTGCCCCTCCCTCCCCGCCTGATGCCTGCTACCCTCCCTCCCGCCTGCTGCCCATCCCTCCCTCCTGCATGCCTGCTACCCTCCCCCCCGCATGCCTGCTACCCCCCCTCCTCTGCCTGCCCTCCCCCCCTCCCTCCCTCCCTGCCTGCATGCCTGCTACCCTCCCTCCTCCCTGCCTGCATGCCTGCTCCCCCTCCCTCCCCCTGCCGCATGCCTGCTACCCCCCCCTCCCTCCCTGCCTGCATGCCTCCCCCCCTCCCCCCCTCCCCGCCTGCATGCCTGCTCCCTCCCTCCCTCCCTGCCTGCATGCCCTACCCTCCCTCCCTGCCTGCACCCACCCTCCCCCCTTTCCCGCCCCACCTCTACCCTCCTTCCCCCCCCCTTCCTCCCCGCCCCATGCCGACTCCTCCCCCCCGCCCGGGATGCCCGCACCCCCTCCCCCCCTGCCTGCATGCCTGCTACCCCCCCCTCCCTCCCTGCCTGCAGCCTTACCCTCCCCCCCCCCTCCCTGCCTGCATGCCTGCTACCCTCGGGGGGCCCCTAGGAAGCTTCTTTGGACCCATGGTGACTTTAAACAGTGACAATCACTAAACTACCAATAAATACAACAAATGTATTGTGAATGTTTTTAAAAAGAGCGCTGGGTATTGTTCACTAAGTGTAAAAATGCTAGATGGCGTCTTTCTAGGGGCGCAAGCAGGCGGACAGGTCTGGTACGGACCGCTACACAAGAAAAATGTTGACCGTAAAAAAAAACCTTTTCACGAAAAAAAGTTATTCGGAAAACCATTACTCGGGGGTTTTACTGTATTTTATTTTTGTATACAGTATTACATCTTTAAAAGTATTTTTGCTCGGCATCTACATCTAGATAATGAAGTTGCATCTTTTTTTTACTGCTGCAGTATTTATCTTTTCTTCCAAATTATACAGTATTGTGAAATTTGGCTGTTGCTGGAATGTGTGTCATATTGAGTTTCAGGGCAATTTTAATTCAGTCATGGAGCATTTTTTTTCTGAGTCTACACTTTAAATTAGCTGTACTTGTATATACAGTGGTACCCAAGTTTCGGTTTTCTTCCGATGGTATTCGTGTGCCGATACCGAAGGCATTTTTCCCCCTAAGAAAAATGAAAAATTTGATTAATCCATTTCAGACCCCCAAAAATACACTTACAAAAACACCTAAAAAAAACATTTACATAATTGTTCGAGTTGGGGGCTGCCGAAGAGAGATACCACTGCAGTAGACCCCTAAGTAACAAAAAAATTCATTCCAGAGGCCTGCCAAGTGCCATTACCGAACAATTTACTCCTTAACCCTTTCGGGGTCGAGCCCCGATTTTTAACTTTTAGGGCAAACATTTTGGGAAAAAAAAAAATATTTTTTTTATGAAATGATAGAGAATTTTTTTCCGATCATAACGCCACCAAAATTATGAAATTTGATCGAAAAAATAACGGAATTATGCCCCAAAGTTAAGGTATCATGCTATTTACGCACGGCGATTTTCCCCACTTTGAGCCCTATTTTCGGGCCCCTTCCAATGTTTCAGTCTACTACAGATAGCTATTTCGCTAGAACTCTATTTCTTCTATCGATCGAGTACAAGAAACCGCCAATTTTCCGATTTCAACTACCCAATAAAGGGGGTCAGAAATTGGCAATTTGTCCAATTTCACACAAATTTCAAAAAATGCCCAAATTTTAAAATAGGGGCCAGAATAAACGAGACACATTCCTGGCACTCGAATAACATTTTATCAGTCCATTAGTCACGCCCAGGCCCCCCTTACATTACTTTTGCTTTCCATTTTGAATTTTTATTCTCACAATAAATTGAAGATTTTCTGTTATGTATACTATGATCATTGTAAAACGGTATAAATGACATCAGCACATTGTGCAAGAATATTAGTCGCCAGTTGATGTATATTGTACGTGTGGTGTGATTTGTTTACTCTTGAAAATCGGAAAAATCGAACATTTTTGCTACTTTGCGCTCAATTTCTAGGTATTGTCATTGAAAACCAATCAAAATTATCTCTATTTCTCTAATATATCTTCCATTCTATCAAATGAGACCAAAAAAAGGGAAATATAATATAAATACCATACGAAAAAAATGCAAAGTCGCTGTTTTTTTTTCCTCATTATGCACTGTGTGGTGCAGGATTTTTTTATACTCCCACACTGACCACAGACCATTCCTCACATCTACGCCTACCAGCCTGTTTCGTTGATTTGGGGGCCCATTTGGCGACTAGCCCCCCCGCCCAGGCGTGTGCCGTACTCCTCAAAACCCTAAGGGGTTAAGGAATAATGTCACATAGGTTAGTCTATTTCAGCCCCCCAAAAATACACTTCCACAAGCACTTACAATATTATACTTAAAATTGTACGTTTCCCGGGGGTTCTTTATTTGGGAACCACTGTATATTTCCTAGCAGAAAGGAGGCCCCCGGCCAAGCCTAGTCACATGACCAGGCTTGGCCAGGAGCCTCCCTATTATGTTGTTTAAATTTTAGTATATTGAAAATAAAAAAAAGTTTTGGAAGAGTTTAAATGTTGAGGAAGCCTAGAGAAAAAATGGATTTGACTTTTAAAAAATAGGAGGGAGAGTTATTAAATGGAGAGTTAGAGGTATGGGGAAGATGGAGAGAATATTTTGAGGTTTTGTTAAATGTTGATGAAGACAGGAAGCTGTGATTTGTGTGGGGGCAAGGAGGAATAACATCTTGTAGGAGTGTGGAAGAGCCAGTTGTGGGTGTAGGGAAGCGGAGGCAGTGGGTAGAATGAAAGGGGTAAGGCAGCTGGGATTGATGGGATAAAGATAGAAATGTTAAAAGCAGGTGGGGATATTTTTTGGGAGGGTTGGTGCTATTATTTAATAAATGTATGAAGAGGGTAAGGTACCTAGGGATTGGCAGAGAGCGGTATTGTTCCTTTGTATAAAGGAAAAGGGGGACAAAAGAGAGTGAAAAATTTATGGGGGAATAAGTCGGGATTTACCTGGTAAAGTGTATGGTAGAGTTATTATTGAAAGAATTAAGAGAAAACAGAAAGCGGGATAGCAGATGAACAAGGGGGCTTTAGGAAAGGTAGGGGGTGTGTAGACCAAGTGTTTACAGTGAAACATATAGGTGAACAGTATTTGGATGGGGAAAGATTTTTTTGTGGCATTTATGGTTTTGGGAAAAAGGGATGATAGGGTAGATGGGGGGCAATGTGGGATGTTGAGGTGTAGGAATAGGAGGAAGGTTATGAAAGCGAAGATTTTTTAGGGGAATGAGGCTCGGGTTAGAGGGGAGGGGGGAAAGGGGGACTTTTTCCCCAGTAAAAGGGCCTTAGAAAGGATGTGGGGATGCCCTGGTTGTTCAAATATTTATAGATGGGGAAGAGAAGTGAATGCGAGGGTCTGGCAAGAGGTGTTGGGCTAAAAGATAAAGAAGCAAATACAAAGGGGGAGTTATCACAGTTGCTTTTTGCTGATGACACTGTGTTTTTTGGGAGATTCTGAAGAGAAGCTGCAGAGGTTGGTGGATAAATTTTGGGTAGGGTGTAAAAGAAAAAAATTGAAAGTGAATATAGGAAAGAGTAAGGTGATGAGGATAAAAAAAAGAATAGGTGACGGATTGATATCAGATTGGAGGGAGAGAGTATGGAGGAGGTGAATGTATTCAGAATTTGGGAGGACATGTCGGGGATGGGTCTATGAAGGATGAGGTGAATCATAGAATTGATGGGGGGAAAAAGGGTGAGGGAGATTTCGAGTCTGTGGAGACAAAGAACCTTGTCCATGGAAGTAAAGGGGGGAATGTATGAGAGTATATTTAAACCAACGCTCTTATATGGGTGTGAAGCAGGGGTGATGAATGTTGCAACGAGGAGAAGGCGGGAGGCAGTGGAGATGTCATGTCTGAGGTCAATGTGTGGTGTGAAAAAGCAGAGAATTGGATTTTGGGAAATTAGAGGAGGTGGGGGATTCCAAAAACGATTGTCCAGGGGCTGAGGAGGGGTTGTTGAGGGGGTTTTGGGACATGTAGAGAGAATGGAACGACAGAGGACTTCGAGAGTGTATAAATCTGTAGTGGAGGGAAGGCGGGGTGGGGGCGCCTGGGAAAGGGTTGGAGGGGGGGGGAAAGGAAGTTTTGTGTGCGAGGGGCTTGGATTTCCAGCAAGCATGGAGCATTTGATAGGGTGAATGGAGGCATATTTTTTTTAATATTTGATGCTGTTGAGGGGAGCAAAGTAACATTTATGAAGGGATTCGGGGAAACCGGCAGGCCGGACTTGAGTTCGGGAGATGGGAAGACAGTCCCGGGCACTCTGAAGGGGGGGTTTAAATGTTGAGTTTTATAACTGTAGTAAAAGCCCCCTTCTGGCAAGACAGTGAGGGAGTGAATGATGAGAAATTTTTTCTTTTCGGGCCACCCTGCCTTGGTGGAATCGCCTTTTTTAATAAAAAAAATAAAATATTACACAACTAATACTGTTGACATATTAGGCATTTGTTTTTATTACTTTGGTCAAACTATTCCAAACATCTTAACCTTATTAGATTGTGGATTGCCGTAAGTTTTTATTTCTTTGTATCTTGTGTTCACTATAGGGGATATGAATTAGTCCCCCTTTTTCAGAGAAAACTTGGAACGATCCATACTTGATATCACAAATGGACAGTGATCAATATGTGCCGGTGTTTATATTAGCCAACGTTCAAAATTTCAAGAATATCACGGGACCACAGCATCATTGTAGAGGCTCTAAAGGTATGTAATAAATTTTGTTTGTGCTTTTGGGGCTGATTTTTTTTTATATTCGATAGACATAAATCATAGCACTGTATCATTATTTGAGATGTTAGAATTTGTATATGAATGGCATCCATTGAGGACAAAAATAATCCAACCTGATGCTGATCAGGTCTTCCATTAGGCCTTAAAAACAGTGGACATTAATGTTCAAGGAAGGATATTTCAGTTGCCCATTATGGAAAGTGAGGAAATAAAAACTGGAATGGAGTATGAAAGTAAAAGCACTCGGAAATTTTAGGGAGAGACTTGGTCATAATTTTAGATCTTCCTGATCCCCTTTGGGCCCCCTTAGTTTATTAAGGTAAAAAGACAATTTTCGGGCTTAATTTGGATGCTTGAATTCAGCATGTCGGGGATAGCCTCAAAGCTATCTATGCTATTATATGCATAATTTTAATGCTCGCAGTTTTCCCGAGAGAAACAGATTTTGGCCTAGACATGAGAGAATGGGTCTGTGAAGTTTAAAGAAAATTCCTGACAGTTTATGAGGGGGGAAAAACTAGCCTCAAACCTGCATAGGGTTAAAATAGTTACTAAGGTTTTGTGGTTGTATTGGCTGGTTTTTGGTGCCAGTAGATAGACGGAAGACACAAGGGAAAAACAGAAGAGTCTTGGTTTTCAAGTGGGGGCCCCCAAAAAGGGATCAAATTGGCGGATTTTCCTGGGAAAAAATGGTGGGGCCCTTTCTCTTACCCAGTCTTACATTGGTTTTTATGGCCAAACCATAATCAAAAATTTTTTGGTTATAGTTTTTAAACTGAGAAATAGGGTGTGTGTGTGTGTGTGGCCGCGCACAGTAAGACTTAAAATGGAGCTCAAGGAAAGGGAGGGCCGAGAGAATGATTAAGCCTTTGAGGGCCGGAACCCCTAATCTGAAATATGCTCTGTGTCGGGGAATTTTCAAAATATTTTTTTTTGGGAAAAGATAAGAGAATCTTTTTTTGAAGGCAACAAAAACAAAAGTACAAAATTTGATGGAAAAATTGCCTTACGGCCCTATTTGAGTTAGAGTCTTAGCGTATTTTCGCATTGGCATTTCACCACCTATTTTTTTGGGCCCAAATTTCCCTTGTTCCAGTTTACCAAACTTGCAGCTATTTCACTAGTATTACTTTTGTTCTATCGATTGAGTACAAGATATTGCCCATTTACCTATTTCAAAAAAAAAGGACAGAAATTGGTAACTAGTAAAATTTACATATTCAAAATTGCCAATTTCAAAATAGGGTCCAGAAAAAAAATGTAGACATTCCTGGGACTAAAACAAAATTTCCTCTGTTCATTAGTCATGTCCTCAGGCTTCTATTGCATTTGCTTTCCATTTTGAATTTTATTTACCCCAAAAATAGAAAGATTTACTGTTATGTAGACTACGCTTTATTGTAATAATTGTATAAATAATGTCAGCACATTATGAACATGTATTAGACCAACCAGTTGGTCTAATACATGTGACGAGTGACATGATTTGTGTCCTCTGGAATATCTGCAAAAACTGTTGTCTGCTATTTTGAGCTGCTTTTTATATTTTTAAAGGGGTGGTGTTGGGGTATGACTGGGAGCCAAACTTGGTCTTGAAATGGGGGGGTAAGTGCCTGCACTCTGGGGGGGTGGGGGTGTTGCTTGTAGGGGAAATCTGATTGCAAGCTAGCACACTTCTAGAAAGATTGCAAGAGTGAATGTTGGTGAATGTGCTTTGGGAACTTCCTTGGTGAAAGATGGCTGGGGAGTTAAGAGAGACAAATTTTCTTTCATTGGGTTGTTGGTTGTGTTTTCGGGGTTTAGCACAGCTTATGTATGTATGGTAAGTACAAATTTATTAATATCTCGTTAGTATTTTTGGCATTGTATTCTCTACCTTTTTATTGTAGATGTATTAAATACGCAAATTGTAATAGTTTTATTATTTTTGAATGTACTATATACTATATTATCTTCCAGAATCCCCCCCTTTTTACAGCTGGACGAAGAAAATAACAAATGGGGCCCAATTACAAGCGTTTTATTGTGATTCTCAGAGAAATCCCTGAATCTACTCCAGTTGAAGAAATTGAAGTAAGTTTTTTATCCTTCATTATTTTTGTTGAATAAAGTCAGCCATGGGTGTTGCAGGTGTCTTCAAATTTTTAATAATGTTTATCCACAGTATGATAAACAAAATTTTCGTAAATGACAATGAAAGTAGTACTATGAAGTGGGTGAGTTGAGAGCAAAAAAATTAACCCTTCAACACCCCCGAAATTTATTGCTTGTTTCACATTAAGAAAAAAAAGGGTAAGGAATCTTTGTCTAGAGGTAATGATAACATAGTGTCAGGAAATGGAATAACTCTGATGAAGAAGGGTGGAGGTAGACTCCATAAATAGTTTTAAGAATAGGTACAATATGGCCAACATAACTAGGAGAGGGGAAGGTTTATAAACTAAAAGAGGAGGCAGTTAGGTAAGATATAAACAACTATTGGAGGTAGAGGGCTAGTGAGTGTAGGCAATGGGGGGCAAGATGTATGGGGTAGATTTAAAAATGTAGTGTTATGTTCAGCAGAAGTTTTGGGGTTTCAGGCGAGTGGGTGCGGGGGGGAAGAGCAGGGGAATGATGATGTAAAGAGAGTAGTAAGGGGGAAAAAATTTGCATATGAGAGGTTTTTACAAAGTAGAAGTGATGCAAGGAGGGGAAAAGTATATGGAGAGAAAAGAGGTTAAGAGAGTGGTGAAGCAAAAGTAAAAAAAGAGCAAATGAGAGAGGGGGGAGATATTTTTTTTTTTTTTAACACATCGGCCGATTCCCACCAAGGCAGGGTGGCCCGAAAGATGTTATCAACAAATTTTGTTGAAAATAAGAAAGTTTTATGAGATTAATAAGTTGAGGAAGCCTAGGGGAAAAAATGGATTTGACAGTTAAAAATAGGAGAGGGGAGTTAGAGGTATTGGGAAGATGGAGGGAATATTTTTAGAAATTTTTAAATGTTTATGAAGATAGGGAAGCTGTGATTTTGTGATAGAGTGGAGGAATAACATCCTGTAGGAGTGTGGAAGAGCCAGTTGTGAGGGGGGGGAAGTTTTGAGGCAGTGGGTAGGGGTTGAAAGGGGGGAAGGCAGCTGGGATTATGGGGTAAAGATAGAAATGTTAAAAGCAGGTGGGGGTATAGTTTTGGAGTGGTTAGTGCTATTATTTAATAAATGTATGGAAGAGGGAAAGGGACCTAGGGGTTCAGAGAGCGGTATCGTTCCCTTTTTATAAAGGCAAAGGGGACAAAAAAGTGCAAAATTATAGGGGAGAAGTCTGTTGAGTACCTGGTAAACTGTATGGTAGTTTTTTTGAAAGAATTAAGAGTAAGACAGAAAGCAGGATAGCAGATGAACAAGGGGCTTTAGGAAAGGTAGGGGGTGTGTAGACCAAGTGTTTAAGTGAAACATATAGGTGAACAGTATTTGGGTAAGGGTAAAGAGGTTTTTTTGGCATTTATGGATTTGGAAAAGGCGTATGATAGGGTGGATAGGGGGGATGTTGAGGTGTATGGAATAGGAGGTAGGGTTTCTGAAAACAGTGAAGAGTTTTTATGAGGATAGTGAGGCTCAAGTTAGGGGTAGGAGGGAAGGGACTATTTCCCCCGAAAAGTGGGCCTTAGACAAGGATGTGTGATGTCACCGTGGTTGTTCAATATATTTATAGGTGGGGTTGTAAGAGAAGTGAATGCCAGGGTCTTGGCAAGAGGGTGGGGGTTAAAAGATAAAGAATCAAATACAAAATTTACAGTTGCTTTTTTGATGAACTGTGCTTGGGATATTCTGAAGAGAAGTTGCAGAGGTTGGTATGAATTTGGTAGGGGTGTAAAAGAAGAAAATTGAAAGTGAATATAGGAAAGAGTAAGGGATGAGGATAAAAAAAGATTAGGTGACAAAAGATTGGAATTTAGATTGGAGGGAGAGTATGGAGGAGGTGAATGTTCGATATTTGGGGGGGACATGTCAGCAGATGGGTCTATGAAGGATGAGGTGAATCATAGAATTGATGAGGGAAAAAAAGGGGGAGGGAGCACTTCGGGGTCTGTGGAGACAAAGAACTTTGTCCATGGAAGTAAAGAAGGGAATGTATGAGAGATAGTTATACCAACACTCTTTATGGGTGTGAAGCATGGGTGATGAATGTTTAACAGGAGAAGGCTGGGGGCAGTGGGGATGTCATGTCCGAGGTCAATGTGTGGGTGAATATAATGCAGAGAATTCGGGGTTTAAAAGAGGGGGGCAGATTACCAAAATTATTATCCAAAAGCTGAGGGGGGGTTGTTGAGGTGGTTTAACATGTAGAGAGAATGGAACGAGACAGAATAACTTTG
>WNWK01047308.1:12500-13981 GCA_009830355.1 Cherax destructor | reverse complement strand
CCTACCCCGCCTTCCTTCCCTACAGATTTATACGCTCTCCAAGTCATTCTACTTTGATCCATTCTCTCTAAATGACCAAACCACCTCAACAACCCTCTTCAGCCCTCTGACAAATACTTTTAGTAACTCCACACCTTTTCCTAATTTCCACATTCGAATTTTCTGCATAATATTTACACCACACATTGCCCTTAGACAGGACATCTCCACTGCCTCCAGCCTCCTCCTCGCTGCAGCATTTGCAACCCATGCTTCACACCCATATAAGAGTGTTGGTACCACTATACTTTCGTACATTCCTTTCTTTGCCTCCATGGATAACGTTTTTGTCTCCACAGATACCTCAATGCACCACTCACCTTTTTTCCTTCATCAATTCTATGGTTAACCTCATCCTTCATAAATCCATCCGCTGACACATCAACTCCCAAATATCTGAAAACATTTACTTCTTCCATAATCCCTCTCTCAATGTGATATCCAATTTTTCTTTATTTAAATCGTTTGATACCCTCATCACCTTACTCTTATCTATGTTCACTTTCAACTTTCTACCTTTACACACTCTCCCAAACTCGTCCACTAACCTTGCAACTTTTCTTTAGAATCTCCCATAAGCACAGTATCATCAGCAAAAAGTAACTGTGTCAACTCCCATTTTGCATTTAATTCTCCAAAATTTAATCCCACCCCTCTCCCCAACACCCTAGCATTTACTTCTTTTACAACCCCATCTATAAATATATTAAACAACCATGGTGACATCACACATCCCTGTCTAAGACCTACTTTTACCGGGAAGTAATCTCCCTCTCCTACACACCCTAACCTGAGCCTCACTATCCTCATAAAAACTCTTTACAGCCTTCAGTAACTTACTACCTATTCCATACACTTGCAACATTTGCCACATTGCTCCCCTATCCACTCTATCATATGCCTTTTCTAAATCCATAAATGCAATAAAAACTTCTCTACCTTTATCTAAATACTGTTCACATATATGCTTCACTGTAAACACTTGATCTACACATCCCCTACCCATTCTAAAGCCTCCTTGCTCATCTGCAATCCTACTCTCTGTCTTACCTCTAGTTCTTTCAATAATAACCCTGCCATACACTTTACCTGGTATACTCAGTAAACTTATTCCCTATAATTTTTACACTCTCTTTTATCCCTCTTCCCTTTATATAAAGGAACTATACATGCTCGCTGCCAATCCCTAGGTACCTTCCCTCTTTTCATACATTTATTAAACAAAAATACCAACCACTCCAGCACTATATCCCCCTGCTTTTAACATTTCTGTCATGATTCCGTCAATTCCTGCTGCTTTACCCCTTTCATTCTACGTAATGCCTCACGCACCTCCCCCACACTCACATCCTGCTCTTCTTCACTCCTAAACGATGTTGTACCTCCCTGGCCAGTACATGAAATTATCGCCTCCCTCTTTTCATCAACATTTAAAAGTTCCT
>WNWK01047308.1:0-7500 GCA_009830355.1 Cherax destructor | reverse complement strand
TGATTGTTCTCACATGTCGAAAAGTATCCAATACCACCTCAAGTACACTGCACATCCACAATGAATATTATCCTCATTTGGCAGGCCTTGTGGGCTCTTTTCGAATTTTTTACAGTTATCAATAATTTAGCTGTGATCCGGTACAATCTCTTTCCCTCACTGAATGATGCACATGACAAGTTGTTTACAACAGAAAGTGATACAAACTCTTTAAGTCTTCCTCAAAAGAGTTCAGTGTGGGTTTTAAAACAAGAATATTCTCTTGAAAGTTGAGTATGAGGCAATAAGAAGGAATCTCATTAAAGTTACACACAATACCAGAAGTATCTTCACACACTTCATCAACATCAGGAGAAGGATCTTCATGCACTTTATCAACATCAGTAGAAGGATCTTCATGCACTTTATCAACATCAGTAGAAGGATCTTCATGCACTTTATCAACATCAGTAGAAGGATCTTCACAAACTTCAACAACATACGTAGAAAGATCTTCACAAACTTCAACAACATAGGTAGAAGGATCTTCATACACTTCATCAACATAGGTAGAAGGATCTTCATACACTTCATCAACATAGGTAGAAGGATCTTCATACACTTCAACAACATAGGTAGAAGGATCTTCATACACTTCAACAACATAGGTAGAAGGATCTTCATACACTTCATCAACATCAGCAGAAGGATCTTCATAAACTTCATCAACATAGGTAGAAGGATCTTCATACACTTCATTAACATAGGTAGAAGGATCTTCATACACTTCATCAACATAGGTAGAAGGATCTTCATACACTTCATCAACATAGGTAGAAGGATCTTCATACACTTCATCAACATCAGCAGAAGGATCTTCATAAACTTCATCAACATAGGTAGAAGGATCTTCATACACTTCAACAAAATAGGTAGAAGGATCTTCATACACTTCATCAACATAGGTAGAAGCATCTTCATACACTTCATCAAAATAGGTACAAGGATCTTCATACACTTCATCAACATCAGCAGAAGGATCTTCACAAACTGCATTTTCTCGTTCACTAAGAACAAAACTCCACAGAAGAAAACCACCAGAAAAATTGTGTAGGAATATCTAGGTTTTCTCTGATAATTCCAAATACTTTCTCACGTCAAGAAGGTATCATGGTATAGTATTCTGGCAGCCAAAAATAGTGATATTGGAATTAATGTAGTAATGGAAGTGCAGCAGTCTGGTAGTGCAGTGGTGATTATAGTTTTGTGACGGTAGTGTAGTGATGATAGTGTAGGAGTGATGGTAGTGTAGTGGTGATGATAGTGTAGTGTGGTGATGGTTGTGTAGTGTGGTGATGGTAGTGTAGTGATGGTTGTGTAGTGTGGTGATGGTAGTGTAGTGATGGTAGTGTAGTAGTGATGGTAGTGTAGTGGTGATTATAGTGTTGTGATGGTGTGTAGTAGTGGTGATGTAATGATGGTAGTGTAGTAGTGATGATACTGTAATAGTGATGGTAGTGTAGTGATAATGGTAGAGTAGTAGCGATGGTAGTGCAATGGTGATGTGATTGGTAGTGTAGTGGATGTGGTAGTGTAGTGATGGTTATTATAGTGTAGACTGTAATGTTGTGATGGTAGTGCAGTGTGATGATGGTAGTGTAGTGAGATGATAGTAGTGTAGTATGGTAATGATAGTGTAGTGGTGATGACAGTTGTGTAGTGATGATGGTAGTGCAGTGGTGATTATAGTGTTGTGATGGTAGTGTAGTGGTGATAGTGCAGTGGTGATGGTAGTTTAGTAGTGATGGCAGTTTAGTGATGATAGTGTAGTAGTAATGGTAGTTTAGTGATGATAGTGTAGTGGTGATGATAGTGTAGTGGTGGTGATAGCGTAGTAGTGATGGTAGTTTAGTGGTGATGATAGTGTAGTGTCGACTCTCTGAACCATTTATTTACATGTTCCTATGTATACAGAGAGAGAGAGACCAAGAAAACTACACAAGCTGGACAACAGTGGAGGGGCATCAAGGTTGGTCAACACTCTCACATCACACAGTCTTCCCCGAGTAATAAAAATGAAAGAAAAATGAAGGGAATGAAGGCAAGAGAGAGAGAGAGAAAGAAGCAATGTTTGCTCTGCACAGTTGATTGCCTGTGTGAACCTTCCCTGATTGTCTTTCCTGGTGAATCAGACACATGTGCAACCCCCGGGTATCTATACTGATGAATATAGACACAGGTGTTGCATATGTGTCTTATTTGTCATTTGGTCGGTATTGTTTACCGACCAGTTGGTCGGTGAAAGTCTTAAGTCTCACACGAAACTGCCCACGAACACGAAGAATGAAACCCACAATACCGTGGTTTCAACAATTTACGACCCACAATACTGTTTCTTCAACAGTTCACAAGCCACACTACCCTGGCTGCAACAGTTCATAACTAATTTGTCAGTATGCAAGAGGCAGCTGTGTTGTACTGTGTTGGGCTCACAAGAGACTGATATACCTTTGAAATATACCTTTGAAGAGTTTTGAGAGTTTATCTACTCTCTGAGCCCAGCCATGGGTCAGGCTCGTCTGGTGCTTGACTGGACCTGAGTTCATTCCCAGGGAGGGCGAGACAGCAGTGAATAAGTGTTAGTAGATTGTCAAGCCTAGCATGCAGGGGACAGGACCCCAGGACCTCACACACACACACACTCTATCTCTCTGTATGTCATTAACCCTGACTGTTTACTGAAAAAAATAGTGCTTCATCTCATCCTCTGTGTTCCCACACTGGTGTTCCCACACTGGTGTACCCACACTGGAGTTCACACACTGTTGTTCCCACACTGGTGTTCCCACACTGGTGTTCCCACACTGGTGTTCCCACACTGGTGTACCCACACTGGTGTTCCCACACTGGTGTTCCCACACTGGTGTTCCCACACTGGTGTTCCCACACTGGTGTTCCCACACTGGTGTTCCCACACTGGTGTACTCATACTGGTGTTCCCACACTGGTATGGTACCTGTACATATAGTACCTGTACCATATGGTACACTGTACATATGGTACATTATACTCCCAATGCTACATTGTACCATATGATACATTGTACCATATGGCACCGTTGTATTCAACACACCACACTGTGTACCCACACTGGTGTACCCACACTGGTGTTCCCACACTGGTATGGTACCCTCATTGGTACCTATGGTACACTGTCCCTATGGTACATACTGTACCATATGATACATTGTACCATATGATACATTGTAGCCATATTACATTTTCATCATGATAATTGTCCCAATATAACTTGTCAAGTTCTGTAAACCACATAATATTTTCATCATTATTTTGTTTTTAACAATAAACTTGTAAACAATTTTGAACCAATAATGATAAACAAATTAGTGTGGTTAATGTGTTGAATACAATGAGTGTACAATTATACATTATACATTATATTGGACTCATAGGCCACAAACGTTACTGAAAAAAATATTAGAAAAGAAAAGAAAAAAGTAACAAAAATGTAAAATAAAAAAATGTGACTACAGAAATTGCCGATGTTTTGGTATCCAAGTAGGTCCTTGGATACGGGGATTCTATTGTACAGTGGTACCTCGGTTAACGATGGTCCCCAAACTCGTCCTTTTATGTAAGTTTATTTTTTTAAATGCTTTTGTAAGTGTATTTTTGTGGGTCTAAAAGGACTAGTCTGGTAATGGCACTTGAACAGCATTCTGGAACGAAAAAATATCGTTAACCGAGGTACCACTGTACTTGTATAAATAAAGATTATTGTGATAAATGGTTCGGAAAACTGACAAGTTGAAGAATGAGACACTTATGTAACATATGTGAATCTTTACTGAGGTACCATTTTGCCAAACATTGGCTTCATCAGTCCAATACAAAGATGAATGGTGTAAGGAGGTGTTTGAGGTAATCAGTCCCTCAGCCTGGAATCAATGTATTCAGTCCATCAATCTTGAAGACAGTACAGCATATGGTGGGAGAAGTGGCCTATAAAGTGGAACCTCTGGTCATAAACGTTTCCGAACACAAACAAATTGGTTCACAACCAAAAAAATTTGCCAAGATTTTGCATCTGGTCAAGAGCACATAATCGGGTGCCGAACAAACACAGTCACACCAATTTTCACATTCCAAGAAATTTTTTTTGCACTCACCAATTTTCCCCACTTCCTGTTGTTTGTGTACACCTAACAAAGTCCCACACCTTGTAGTCGGTCTCGGTTAGACGTGCGTACATTCGCTGTCAACTCCTTGTGTTGTATTTCGTGTGTTTTTTAATTCATTTTGTTTTCTTGGTTGTTTATACAGTGGACCCCCGGATTACGATGGTGTCGGATTACGCTAAATTCGGAAAACGATACATTTTTCCGTAAAAATAATGGTTCGGTAAACGATGATCCGCTCGGAAAACGCTATTCATCTTGGACGCGTACATGTGCCCTGGGACGGCACAACGCTCCATCCAGAGTCAGTGTGCCATTGTTTACCAGCGAGTGAGCGAAACCCCCGCCACCCATGCATTCATACCATACATTTTGTCATTATTCCATTGTTTTTAGTGCTTGCAACTGCTAAATAAGCCACCATGGGTCCAAAGAAAGCTCCTAGTGCCAGCCCTGTGGTAAGGAAAGTGAGAAATACGGTAAAAGTGAAGAAGGAGATACAGTGGACCCCCGGTGTTCGTGATGCTCAAAACTCGCCCTTTTATGTAAGTTTTTTTTTTATTAACACATCGGCCGTTTCCCACCAAGGCAGGGTGGCCCGACAAAGAAAAAACTTTCATCATCATTCACTCCATCACTGTCTTGCCAGAGGCATGCTTACACTACAGCTACAAAACTGCAACATTAACACCCCTCCTTCAGAGTGCCGGCACTGTACTTCCCATCTCCAGGAATCAAGTCCGGCCTGCCGGTTTCCCTGAAACCCTTCATAAATGTTACCTTGCCTACACTCCAACAGCACGTCAAGTCCTAAAAACCACTTGTCTCCATTCGCTCTTATCTAACACGCTCACGTACGCTTGCTGGAAGTCCAAGCCTTTCGCACACAAAACCTCTTTAACCCCTCCCTCCAACCTTTTCTAGGCCGACCCCTACACCGCCTTCCCTCCACTACAGATTTATACACTCTCAAAGTCATTCTATTTTGCTCCATCCTTTCTATATGTCCAAACAATCTCAACAACCCCTCCTCAGCTCTCTGGATAATAGTTTTGGTAATCCCACACCTCCTCCTAATCTCCAAACTACGGATTCTCTGCATTATATTCACACAACACATTGCCCTTAGACACGACATCTCCACTGCCTCCAGCCTTCTCCTTGTTGCAACATTCACAACCCATGTCTCACACCCATACAAGAGTGTTGGTATAACTATACTCTCATACATTCCCCTCTTTGCTTTCATGGATAAAGTTCTTTGTCTCCACGAGCTCCTCAGTGCACCACTCACCTTTTTCTCTTCGTTAATTCTATGATTCACCTCATCCTTCATATACCCATTTGCTGACACATCCACTCCCAAATATCTGAACACATTCACTTCCTCCATACTCTCTCTCCCTTCAAGCTGATATCCAATCTTCCGTTATCTAATTTTTTTGTTATCCTCGTCACCTTACTCTTTCCTATATTCACTTTTAATTTCCTTCTTTTACATACCCTACCAAACTCATCCACCAACCTCTGACACTTCTCTTCAGAATCCCCCAAAAGCACAGTGTCATCAGCAAAGAGCAACTGTGACAACTCCCACTTTGTGTTAGATTCTTTATCTTTTAACCCTTTCAGGGTTTTGGTCGTACTAGTACGTCTTACGCCCTGGGGTTATTGACGTACTAGTACGCCTAAATAGCTAGTGCCCTCAAATCAAGCAGAAACAGGCTGTTAGGCCTAGATGTGATAGAATGGGTCTGAGCGGTCAGTGTGCGTAGTATAAAAAAATTCCTGCACCACACAGTGCATAATGAGGAAAAAAAAAAACTGACCGTGTTTTTGGTTTAATTAAAACAGCGACTTTGCAGTCTATTTTTGTATGGTATTTATGCTTCTATTCTCGTTTTCTTAGTCTCATTTTATAGAATAGATGATATATTACAGAAATAGAGATAATTTTGACTGGTTTCACGATGACAAGTACCTTGAAACTGTGCGCAAAGTAGCGAAAATGTTCGATTTTGGCCGATGTTCAAGAGTACAGTCATCCCTTGGTTTTCGCTTGTCCCAGGTTTCGCCGACTTTTTTCAGGGAAAATTTGTCTTAGTTTTCGCCGACCGTATGGGACCTGTCCACCAGTGCCGCGCACATACAAAGGCCGTAGGCCCGCCACCCACACACATTGTCACGCAGTCTAGCATTGTTTACGCTTGAGTGAACATCACCCCAGGAGTTTATACAAAACATTTATTAACAATTCATTGTTTTTGGGCCTTGATTATTGTGTGTGACTACTAAATAAGCTACCATGGGCCCAAAGAAAGCTCCTAGTGCCACTTCTTTGGTAAAGAAAGTGAGGAACACTGTAGAAATGAAGAAATAATAGAAAAATATGATAGTGAAAGTGAGAAACACGATGGAGTTTACGAGTGTAGCAGGCATGCAGGGAGTGTAGCATGCATGCAGGGAGTGTAGCATGCATGCAGGGAGTGTAGCAGGCATGCAGGGAGTGTAGCAGGCATGTAGGGAGTGTAGCATGAATGCAGGGAGTGTAGCAGGCATGCAGGGAGTGTAGCATGCATGCAGGGAGTGTAGCAGGCATGCAGGGAGTGTAGCAGGCATGCAGGGAGTGTAGCATGAATGCAGGGAGTGTAGCAGGCATGCAGGGAGTGTAGCATGCATGCAGGGAGTGTAGCAGGTATGCAGGGAGTGTAGCATGCATGCAGGGAGTGTAGCAGGTATGCAGGGAGTGTAGCATGTATGCTGGGAGTGTAACAGGTATGCAGGGAGTGTAGCATGTATGCAGGGAGTGTAACAGGTATGCAGAGAGTGTAGCAGGTATGCAGGGAGTGTAGCATGTATGTAGGGAGTGTTGCATGTATGAAGGGAGTGTAGCAGGCAGGGAGGGAGTGTAGCAGGCAGGGAGGGAGTGTAGCAGGCAGGGAGGGAGTGTAGCAGGCAGGGAGGGAGTGTAGCAGGCATGCAGGGAAGTGACCCCGGATAAGGACTTGGTACCTAGAGTCCTTATGGAGGGGGATTTCCCTTCCAAAAATTAGGGTCTCTTCCCTCTCCCATCTTCCCTCTCTCCCATCCAGCAACATCAGTCTTCAATAAAGGTAAGTGCCACATTCAGTTCATTCATTTGTGCATGTAAATCTATCTTTAAGGCCCCCAAAAAAAAAAATTTCCAAACTTCTGGGTTTCTGAAACGGATTAATTGAATTTCCATTATTTCTTATGGGGAAAATAGTTTTGGTTTTCGCCGATTTTGGTTTTAGCCTATCCATCTGGAACGGATTAAAACCGAAAACCGAGGATGACTGTA
>WNWK01047307.1:0-13981 GCA_009830355.1 Cherax destructor | reverse complement strand
TGCCCTATACACGAATTCACAGCTTCCCTATCATAATCAACATTTAACAATTCCTCAAAATATTCCCTCCATCTTCCCGATACCTCTAACTCTCCATTTAATAACTCTCCTCTCCTATTTTTAACTGACAAAGCCATTCTTTCCCTAGGCTTTCTCAACTTGTTAATCTCACTCCAAAACGTTTTCTTATTTTCAACAAAATTTGTTAATAACATCTCACCCACCCTCTCATTTGCTCTCTTTTACACTGCTTTACCACTCTCTTAACCTCTCTTTTCTCTCCATATACTGATCCCTCTTTGCATCACTTCTACTTTGTAAAACCTCTCATATGCTAACTTTTTTCTCTCACTACTCTCTTTACATCATCATTCCACCAATCGCTCTTCTTCCCTCCCGCACCCACTTTCCTATAACCACAAACTTCTGCTGAACACTCTAGCACTATATTCTTAAACTTACCCCATACCTCTTCTACCCCACTGATTATACTCTCACTAGCCCATCTGTCCTCCAACAGTTGTTTATATCTTACCCTAACCGCCTCCTCCTTTAGTTTATAAATCTTCACTTCTCTCTTACTTGCTGTTTCCATTCTCCTTGTATCCCATCTCTCTTTTACTCTCACTGTAGCTACAACTTAAAAGTGATCTGATATATCTGTGGCCCCTCTATAAACATGTACATCCTGAAGTCTACCCAACAGTCTTTTATCTACCAATATGTAGTCCAACAAACTACTGTCATTTCGCCTTACATCATATCTTGTATACTTATTTATCCTCTTTTTCTGAAAATATGTGTTACCTATAACCAAACCCCTTTCTATACAAAGTTCAATCAAATGCTCCCTATTATCATTTACACCTGGTACCCCAAACTTACCTACCACCCCCTCTCTTAAATGCTTCTCCTACTTTAGCATTTAGGTCCCCTACCACGATTACTCTCTCACTTGGCTCAAAAGTTCCAACACACTTGCTTAACATCTCCCAAAATCTCTCTCTCTCTCTTCTACACTCCTCTCTTCTCCAGGTGCATACACACTTTTTATGACTCACTTTTCACATCCGACCCTTATTTTAATCCACATAATACTCGAATTTATACATTTATGTTCCCTCTTCTCTCTCCATAACTGATCCTTGAACATTATTGCTACCCCTTCCTTAGCTCTAACTCTCTCAGATACTCCTGACTTAATCCCATTTATTTCTCCCCACTGAAACTCACCTACCCCCTTCAGCTTTGTTTCGCTTAGGGCCAGGACATCCAACTTCTTTTCATTCATAAAATTAGCAATCATCTCTTTCTTATCATCCGCACTACATCCACGCACATTCAAACATCCAAATTTTATGAAGTTTTTCCTTGTGTTCTTTTTAGTAATTTATACAGGAGAAGGGGTTACTAGCCCATTGCTCCCGGCATTTCGTCGCAAATGATACAAAACTGTGATGAGTGTTTTTTATCTATGTCTGCTATGAGGATAAGAAACAGCAGAGGTGCCAGGACAGTGTCTTGGGGAACTTAGCTATTTACCTTGCTTGTGCTGGATTTTGCTCTGTTTAATAATACTTTGTGTTCTGTTTGTTAGGAACCCAGAAATCCATCTGCCTACCTTCCCTATAATGCCTATGGCCCTCATTTTCTGTACAATCACCCCTGAGAACTCTAGGGTAGCAATAGTGGTAAAGTACTAGGCTCACAAATAACCTAGATTCCATTTTGTGGTAAGTCAAGATGAATGGGTGACATTACACCTGCTGCTCCATGACCCACTGTCCACCCAGCAATGAAAAGCTACCCTAGAGTGAAATGACTGTAGGTTACAATGGAGGTGGCAAGAGAACCTAAGCCAAAATAACCTAAGGCTTTTAACCCTTAAACGGTCCAAACGTAAATATACGTTAGTACTGCTACTGTCCCAAACGTATATTTACGTTTTATTTTTCCTGCCTCCAAATTTGGCTCGATTGGCCTGAGATGCCTGGTCAGCATTGAATGGGTCTTAACACTCGGTGTGCACCATATTAAAAAAATCTGGGACCACTTAGTACCTTGTGGGAGCACCAGTTTAATTGAGGGCCAGCTAGAGCAAACAATGCGGCAAACACCATAGATTCACTGATGTCATGTCATATTAACACTCCCCTTTGAAGTGGAAAGTGATGTCGGCAGGCTGGCAGGCCAGCTGGCTGCCTGCCTGCCTGGGGACCTGGCTGGCAAACAGCTGGTTGGCCACCTGGCTGGCCAGCAGCTGGCTGGTCAGCTGGGTACCTGATTGGCTGTCTATCTCTGTCTGTCTGTCTTTATCTATCTGTCTCTGTCTCTGTCTCTATCTCACAGGAACACATACGTAAATACAATTATACATAGTGTAAATTACCTAGGATAACTAAAAAAATCAAGACAAAGTGTTATACTGTGCTTGTGATCTGCGTAATACATGTTGGTTCATGAGCTACTCTCTGAGACAAGCAGACAGAAAGGAGACAGACACACAGACAGACAGAAAGACAGACACACAGACAGACAGAAAGACAGACACACAGACAGAAAGACAGACACACAGACAGACAGAAAGACAGACACACAGACAGACAGACAGGTTTGGGTAACAAATAAAGGGAAGCAGTGTAAGCTGTCAAATGTCATCACTGTAATTACTGGACTGATAAGAAGAGATAAGACTATGGCTCACTCCTCATGAAATGTCACCAGTCATCATTAGTGGAGGTCAGATGAGATAAGGCAGCGACACAAATCTTAAAATGCTTCAAGGGAACTTTTATTATTATTATTATTATTATTATTATTATTATTATTATTATTATTATTATTATTATTATTATTATTATTATTATTATTATTATTATTATTCACTATCATTATTATTATTATTTTTATGCACTATCATTATTATTATTTGAGTAAAATTTCAGTATCTAATATTAGTGTCAGAACACAGATTGGCTATGAAATCACAAGAACTACTATAAATTATGATTATGAGAACATAAAAATTATATAAAATAATAAAAAAAGTGAAATAAAAGGTATATCGGCAATGATTCTGCAGGCGGCAGGACTCCTGTTGCTGTCAGGTGAGCATCCAGTGCCAACTTCTCCGCCTCATATCTCGGTAACAAATGATCCAAATTCTTTTTTTTTCATCCTATAACACTTAAAAAAATGTGCTCTTTATTTCTATAAATTTTTTTTTTTTTTTTCAAAAGATTCGGGGCACTGGGCGAGCTAACGTAAATATACGTGTGGACCATTTAAGGGTTAATTAACCCTTTAACTGCCAGGGTGTTTATCAACATATCTCTGCTAGCACTCCAAATATTTAAACACTTTCTTGGCTTTCCTGAATTGTAAGGGTAATTTAAGATTTGTTGGGATTTTTAACCAGGGGTAAAGAGGGTTAGCCCCAGGATAACCAAGAAAGTCAGTGTGTTCAACGAGGACCAGTCTCATACATGTATTTCCATTGTGGTCCTTCAGTCTTGACCCCCAGGATGCGACCCACAATATGTCCAATGTTTCTACCCGTACCGGGTATTGAACCATGGTCACTCAATGTATGAGGCGAATGCATTGACAACCAATCCACGGGTTTTATGGGTTCTTTAGTTATTAAGTTGAATAATTTGTGCATGACAAAGTACTATGTACCGATTTACCGCTAAATGGAACCAATCTAAATATATTTAACATGGGAAGCTCCTGGTATACTTAAAATATGTAGATAAATTGTTCAGAGACTCCACCCCAGGCCCAGACTCTGGAACTCCATGTTCATCAAGAACGGCAAGAAGCTATCACGTGCTTTTAGCATCCTATGGAGAGGGAGCATGGACACTGGGGTCGTTCCACAGTTACTAAAAACAACAGACATAGCCCCGCTCCACAAAGGGGGAAGTAAAGCAATAGCAAAGAACTATATACTACAGACCAATAGCGCTAACGTCCCATATCATAAAAATCTTTCAAAGGGTTCTAAGAAGCAAGATCGCCACTCATCTAGATCCCATCAGTTACACAACCCAGGGCAGCATGGGTTTAGAGCAGGTCGCTCCTGTTTGTCCCAACTCTGGACCACTACGACAGTCCTGACTCTAAGGCAACGATGAGATGTTATATACACAGACTTTGAAAAGCCTTTGACAAGGAATTGAATAGCACAAATGCGTAATAAAGGAATAAAGAAAAGTGTAGATGATTATATTTCTAACAAATAGAACACAATGTACAGGTAAGTCTGGGCCTAGGTGAAAGCTCTGTTCACAAGGCCAGTAGCGCTCCATCTTGTTCTACTGGACTAACAGGGATAGCCTGGTGCTCTAGATGACAGAACGATGCAGTGTCCATTAACACAGACCAAATCTTTAAAGGGTGCAGAAAACAATATGAAGTTCAATGATGAAAACAATATCGAATGGAAAACGTGAGAGATCTATAATTTCTAAAACAAATTCAACCATACAAAGAGTAAAACTGAGCAGTGGATGGTGAAAGTCTCCTGTCCACTAGGCAAGTTATTTGCTCATCTTGTTCCTCATCCATATCGGCATAAGAAGGATTAAGCTACAGTGCCATGTCTTCCTTTGCAGACAAATCTTCGTTCGCATGAACAGATTCATCATTAAGAAAAAACTATAAATGGGTCTAATGAAACATATGGAAGTTCATGATAGAAATTTCATTACTCAGACCATAAACTGTGAGGAAATTAAAAATTGTCAGGATGAATAACTAAAACAAATCCAAGCCCATACATTTAGGTGCGTTAAACTGCAGACTGGAACATTGCTGCACACTAACTCATCTTTCAAGGCAGGTGAAATTGCTGACCTAGAAAATGTGCAGAGAACCTTCATCGCACGCATAATGCGATAAACCACGCTCAATACTGGGAACGCTTGAAGTTCCTAAACCTGTACTCCTAGAATGCAGGCAGGAGAATACTTATTATATACACTGGAAAATTCTGAGGGATTAGTACCAAACTTGCACACAAAATCACTTCCTTCAAAAAACAAGACTGGCAGACGATGCAACATCCCCCCAATGAAAAGCAGGGATGCCACTAGAAAGTTGAGAGAACGTAATAAGTGTCAGGGGCCCAAGACTGTTCAACTACCTCCCAGTTTACATAAGGGGATTACCAATAGACCCCTGGCTGTCTTCAAGCAGGCACTGGACAGGCATCTTAAGTCGGTACCTGACCAGCCAGGGTGTGGTTCGCACGTTGGATTGTGTGCGGCCAGCAGTAACAGCCTGGTTGATCAGGCCCTGATCCACCATGAGGCCTGGTCACAGACCGGGCCGCAGGGGTATTGACCCCAGAACTCTCTCCAGGTAAACTCCAGGTAGAGAACCGACAATTGATAAATTAAGACACATGTTCAACACTTGAGTATCTTTACTGAGGAAACGTTTCGCCACACAGTGGTTTCATCAGTCCTAGACAAAAAAGAATGGTGAAGATCAGGAGTTTGAAGTACGTAATTCAACCTTTTCAAGATTGACGGACTGATTACATCAACTCCAGGCTGAGGGACTGATTATCTAAAACTCCTCCTGATCTTCAACATTCTTCTTTGTTTAGGACTGATGAAGCCACTGCGTGGCGAAACGTTTCTTCAATAAAGATACCCAAGTGTTGCACATGTCTAATACATACTTAAAATAGTCACGGGAATGTTAAAAACTTTTAATCACTATACTAATTAAGTTATCCACGTATAAATGCATTATACAGTGGACCCTCGGTTAACGAAAGGTTCCATTAACGAAAGCTTCAGAAAACGAAAGCTTTTTTTTTTGTAATCGGTTAGCGAAAAATTCCTCGGTTAGCGAAAGGTATTAGACGTGTCTGCCTGCTCTGCGCAAGCGCAGGACGCCAGTGAAGCGTTGTTTACCATTGAGAGAACATTACCTAGCCCGCTCTTTCAAAGATTCACAATATATTTGGTGTCTTTTTGGTGGTTTAGTGATTGTCACTGTGAAATAAGTCACCATGGGTCCAAAGAAGCTTCCTAGTGGCACCCCTGTGGTAAAGAGAGTGAGGAACACCATCGAACTGAAGAAGGAAATCATAGAAAAATATGAGAGTGGTGTACGTCTGAGTGATCTTGCCAGGATGTACAAGAAAGCTCCATCTACTATCGGCACTATCCTGGCAAAGAGAAAAGAAATCAAAGAAGCTAATGTTGCAAAAGGGGTTAATTTGTTAACGAAACAAAGATCGAAAAGAGTGGATGAGGTTGAGAAGTTGTTGTGCCTGTTGTGGAACATGGTGTGGAAGATATTGTGGAATTGGGGAACAGCCTGGGGTTGGAGGTGAGTGGTGAGGATGTGGAAGAGTTGGTGCAGGAGCACAGGGTAGAGCTAACAACTGAAGAGCTGCGAGAGCTTCATCTGGAACAGCAACAGACCACAGCTGAGGGTATTGCTTCACAGGAGGAGGGAGAGAGAGATAAGGAGGTGCCTTCTTCAGTGCTTAAGGAGATGTGTACAAAGTGGAATGAGTTGCAGACATTTGTTGAAAGATACCACCCTGAGCAAGCTGAAATGAGCCTTCTGTGCAACCACTTCAGTGACAGAGCCATGTTGTACTTCAGAAAAGTGTTGAAGAGTCGCCAGAAACAGAGGACTGTGGACAGTTACTTCACAAGGCAGGGGTCTAGTGACTCTCAAGCTGGTCCTAGTAGCATTAAAAGACCAAGCAGGGAATTAACCCCAGAGAGGGACTTGTTACCTGAAGTCCTTTTGGAGGGGGATTCCCCTTCCAACCATTAACACCCTGCCCCTGTCAGCAGCAGTCTCGTCTGCACAGCAATGGAGGCTGGGCGTTTGGCGGGCTAGCTCCGGGATTTTCAAGGATAGCTCCTGATCAAAGAGGCTGACCAGGTCACGACTGAACAGGACTCTGTGTGAATTGTCTGGGAAGATTCCAAAGCAGCGAGAGGACATCCCAGTGCATCGTTTCAGCGTAAACAGTGGAAGTTTGTGCAGTTTGTGAGGGTTGGGGCTGAGAGTGTCCCAAGTCAGGCGGGAGCAGACAAATTACAGTCGGTGTCCCTCAAGGTAGTGTCCTGGGGCCACTCCTATTCCTCATTTACATAAATGACCTACCGAATGCATCACAACTACTCAAACCCATTTTGTTTGCAGATGACACAACATATGTCTTCTCTCACCCAAATCCAGTCGTACTAGCCAACACAGTTAATGCCGAATTGCAGAAAATATCAACATGGATGATGACAAATAAGCTTACTCTCAATACGGACAAGACCTACTACATTCAGTTTGGAAACAAAGCTACAAATGTTCCACTTTACATAACGCTAAATGGTTCACCCATCACAAGGCTCACAGAGGGAAAATTCCTAGGAATCCACCTTGACAGTAGTCTTAAATTCCAAACACACATACAACAAATTTCCAAGAAAATCTCAAGGACAGTAGGTATATTATCTAAGATACGCTATTATGTGCCTCAACCAGCTCTCATTGCACTATATCATTCTCTTATCTACCCTTATCTCACCTATGGAATCTGTGCATGGGGCTCAACAAACATTAAATCACCTTAGACCACTCATAACCCAGCAAAAGGCTGCAGTCAGGATGATGATAAATTCCCACTCTAGACAGCATACTCCACCTATATTCAGAACCTTAAAACTACTCACCATAAAAATATTCATACCTATTCATGTGCCTTCTACATACATAAAACTCTACATGCTAATATTAACCCTGCGCTCAGAATTCTCCTCAACAACTTTAATAGGTCCCACGAACATGACACAAGACACAGATCATTATTTGACATACCCCGAGTCCATACTAACCAATGTAAAAATTTATGCACATAAAGGGCCCCAAAATCTGAATTCATTACCAGTAAATATCAAGTTAACCTTGTCGGAAAATCAATTCAAGACTTTTCAAAAGTCACCTACTCACCCTATACTAAATACTCATACTGTAACAAACTTCCAAACCCAATATTATTTTACTTAAGAAGATCTCATTTGATATGTTCATCCTCCTTAACACTTGTTGCAATCTCATATCATCATATTGTCATTTAAAATCTTATAGTATCATCATTTTCTTAATTTGAAAATATATACCTAGATGAAACTCTAAAAACTATTTCTAGTATTGTTATTATACTAGTATAGCATCAACATATACTGTAATTTGAAATAAATTCTACAACTAGATTAAACTCAACCAATTTCTCTTGTATTGTCTTTAAATAGTATGTATAACCATTTAATAATTTAAATAATATAGAACTAGAATAAACTCAATCAATTTCTTTAGCATTAAGTACTTAGTAAATAAGTCTCTAGAATAAACTGCCCCTAATGCCATGGCATGCCAGTGGCTCTCCTTGCATTACAGTTTTATAATTGTATTATATTTGTAACTACCAATAACATTGTACACTTGTAACATGCATTGAAATAAATAAAGGTAAGTAAATGTTATTGTTTTTTTTTGAGTGATTATTTTTTTGTGGAACGAATTAATTGTATTTACATTATTTCTTATGGGAAATAAGGTTTCAGATTACGAAAGATTCAGATTAAGTAATAGCTCCTGGACTGGATTAATTTCGTTAACTGAGGGTCCACTGTATATATGATACTCCCACCTCCCTTCCTCCAAGACATAATACTTATGTACCACTACACAAAATGAAATATTTAAGTGTTAGGCTCTAAATAAAACTTAATTTGTCACTAGCGTTACCAATGCTCACCTCTCTCTCTCTCCCTTCCCCTCCTCCCTCTCCCCCCCCTCACGGCACACATAAGTACGATAACCCACCTAAATTACTGGGAATGCTTGAAATCCCTTGATTTGTATTCCTGGATGCAGGCAGAGATACATGATAATATACACTTGGAAAATCCTCAAGGAATTAGTACCAAACTTGCACACGAAAATCACTCCCTATGAAAGCAGAAGACTCAGCAGGAGATGTAACATTCCACCAATGAAAAGCAGGGGTGCCACGAGTACACAGACAAAATAAGTGTGAGGGGCCGAAGACTGTTCAACTGCCTCCCAGCATACATAAGGTGGATTAACAATACACCCCTGGCTGTCTTCAAGAAGGCACTGGACAGGCACCTAAAGTCAGTACCTGACCAGCCGGGCTATGGTTCGTACGTCAGTTTGCGTGCTGCCAGCAGTAACAACCTGGTTGATCAGACCCTGATCCACCACGTGGCCTGGTCTTAGACCGAGCCATGGGGGCGTTGACCCCCGAAACCCTCGCCAGGTATACTCCAGGTAGGTTAGTTTATTGGAGCTTCTGTTCACTTTGCTACTTTTCCATTACACTTTAGAAGGTACTGGATTTTCATGTATGTCCTGCCTTTCTTACCAAGCTTAAATAGGGAATGCATAATCATAGTAAAGATTTTTAAATTACTTATGCCCACTGATGCCTAAGTCTTTGTAGAGTAGGTTACACAATTCCCCCCAAGGAGTGAAATGCTTAAGAGCCGCATGACTTTCCCTGTCTCCTAATACAGTGGTCCCTCAACTAACGAACTTAATCCATTCCAGGAGCTAGTTCTTAACACAAAAGTTGTAATTTGAAACCTTATTTCCCATACGAAATAATGTAAATAAAATTAATCCGTTCCAAACATCCAAAAATATTCACAAAAAATTCAGTTTAATACTAAATAATAAAAACAGATTAATAAATAAATTACTACCATGAAAAGTTTAGCTATCTGGAAGATAGGAGGATAACAGGGATAGGTGTTAGTGGTTGGAAGGGAATCCTCCAAAATTATTTCAGGTAACAAGTCCTTATCTGGGGTTACTTCCCTTCTTTTTCTTTTAATGCCACTAGGACCAGCTTGAGTCACTGGATCCATGAATCGTGAAATAACTATCCACAGTCCTCTGTTTCTGGCGCCTGTTTAATATTTTCTTGAAGTGCAACATGGCTCTGTCACTGAAGTGGTTGCACAGATGGCTCATTTCAGCTTGCTCAGGGTGGTGTTTTTCAACAAAACTTTGTAACCTATTCCACACATTTCTTTAATCACTGAAGAAGGCACCTCCTTCTCTCTCTCTCCCTCCTCCTGTGAAGCAATAACCTCAGCTCTGGTCTGATGCTGTTCCACTTCCAGCTCATGCAGCTCTTCAGTTGTTAGCTCAACCCTGTGCTCCTCCACCAACTCTTCCACATCCTCACCACTCACCTCCAACCCCAGCCTGTTCCCCAATGCCACAATAGTATCTTCCACAACAGGCACAGGGTCGTCAGGGTCAGTCTCAAATCCTTCAAAATCCCTCTTATTAACCCTTTGAGGGTTTTTGACATACTAGTACGGCTTACATGCCAGGGCGTTTGACGTACTAGTACGCCTAAATTCTAGCGCCCTCAAATCAAGCAGAAACAGGCTGGTAGGCCTAGATATCAGAGAATGGGTCTGTGCGGTCAGTGTGCGCAGGATAAAAAAAATCCTGCACCACACAGTGCATAATGAGGAAAAAAAAACTCTGACCGTATTTTTATAATAATAATAATAATAATAATAATAATTTTTATTTGGACATGATACAAAGAATTACATTTGGTTATTGAGATTACATGAGGTGTACATGCCAAAAGCCCCTAGTATGCAGGGCATTTTGGGCAGACTTAAAATTAACTTAAAACTAGATTGTAAGAATTATTGTAGATAGTATACAATGAGTAAAGGTGAGTATTTAAGCTATGAAATTTGAACATAGTTTTGTACTTTTGTCTTCATTATAAAATTAATTAAATCAGATTAAACAAATTAAAGCAATAGTAATAATAAAATAATAAAAGTTATGGTTGATAATTTATAAAATAAGTAAAGTTGCTTATCAAGTTTTAAAGTTTGAATATAAGTTGAACATATCAATTAATTCTAGCAATTTATTGCAGCAATGCAACTAATTGAGTGAGATAACAATTTAAAACAATTAATTGCATTGCAGTTAGTTTACGTGGTCATTATAATATAAGTGTTGGGAATAATTAGCTAAGTAAGTATTATTCATAACAGGTTTTACATTCATTCATTCAATCGTTCATTCATACATTACATTGACTTTAAAGTCAGGTTTTACGTTAAGTGATTATTCTACTTTGCTGGGAATGGTTGATATGGAGCAATTATCTTTGGGTGAGAAGGTGGTTTTTTAGCATCGTTTTGAATTGGGGTACAGATAGGGTTTCTTTGGCAATGACAGGTAATGAATTCCAAATTTTCGTGCCTTTTATGTGCATTGAGTTTTTACATAGTGTTAGGTGGACACGGGGAACATCGAGGAGTGATCTGTGTCTAGTGTTAGTTTAAAACAGCGAGTTTGCAGTCTATTTTCGTATGGTATTTATGATTATATTCTCGTTTTCTTGGTCTCATTTAATAGAATGGAAGATATACTAGAGAAATAGATATAATTGTGATCGGTTTCTCAATGACAAGTACCTAGAAATTGAGCGCAAAGTAGCTAAAATGTTCGATTTTTGGCGATGTTCAAGATTAAACAAATCACGCCACACGTACAATACACATCAACTGGCGACTCTAATATTCTTGCACAAGTGTGCTGATGTCATTTATACCGTTTTTACAATGATGCAGTAGTATACATAATAATAAATCTTCAATTTATTGTGAGAATAAAAATTCAAAATGGAAAGCTAAAGTAATGTAAGAGGGGCCTGGAAACGTGACTAATGGACAGATAAAATGTTATTCGAGTGCCAGGAATGTCTGTCTCGTTTATTCTGGACCCTATTTTGAAATTGGCATCTTTTGAAATTTGTGTGAAATTGGACAAATTGCCAATTTCTGACCACCTTATTGGGTAGTTGAAATCGGTAAATTGGCAGTTTCTTGTACTCAATCGATAGAAGAAATAGAGTTCTAGAGAAATAGCTATAATTGTAGTAGACTGAAACATTGGAATTTGCCGAAAATAGGGCTCAAAATCTGCGAAATCGCCGATGCGTAAATAGCATCGATACCGCTAACTTCGCGAGGGCATAATTCCGTTAGTTTTCGATCAAATTTCATAATTTTGGTGGCGTTATGATCGGAAAAAGATTCTCTATCATTTCATAAGAAAAAATATTTTTTTTTTCCGAAAATGTTACGACCCTGAGAGAGAGTTAAGAATCGGGGTCTCGACCCTGAAAGGGTTAACACAATTCGGCCACAGTAGTCTCCAAGCAGAGTTCAAAGTCCTGGAAGTCACTCCCTCCCAAGCCTTACCTATAAGGCCTATGCAATGCACGATATTGAAGTGATCTTTCCAGAACTCTCTTAGGGTCAACTCAGTGTCCGAGGTCATTTGAAAGCACTTCTGAAACACTGCTTTGGTGTACAGTTACTTGAAGTTTGCAATGACCTGCTGGTCCATGGGCTGGATGAGAGGAGTGGTGTTAGGAGGAAAGAACTTCAGTCTGATGAAATTGAAGTTGTCAGGCAACAACTCTTCCAAGTTGTGAGGATGAGCAGGACCATTGTCCAGTACCAGGAGGCACTCAAGTGGCAATTTCTTTTCCAGGAGGTATTTCTTCACACTAGGGCCAAACACTCCAGTCAACCATTCCATGAAAAAGTCCTTAGTGACCCATGCATCAGTGTTAGCCTTCCAATACAAACACAAATTATTCCTGTTAACATTGTGTTTCTTGAAGGCTCTGGGATTTTCTGCGTGATACACCAATAAAGCCTTCACTTTAAAATCACCACTGGCATTAGCACACATCATAAGAGTTAGCCTGTCTTTCATAGGCTTGTGTCCTGGCAGTGCCTTTTCCTTCTGAGTAATGAAGGTCCTGTTGGGCATTTTCTTCCAAACAGGCCAGTTTCATCACAATTAAACACTTGTTGGGGAAGAATTCTTCATCCTCTCTGAACCCCTTAAATTCACTCACAAACTTTTCAGCTGCACATTTGTCTGAGCTGGCTGCCTTACCATGTCTCAACACTGTGATGCCACTACGTTTAAACCTCCAAACCAGCCTCTGCTGGCTTCAACCCTTTCAGGGTCCAAGGACCCTCTCCGAAACTCGTCTCAGGGTCCAAGAATTTAAAAAAAAAAATTATTTTTTCTTATGAAATGATAGAGAATCTTTTTTTTTTATCATAACGCCACAAAAATTATGAAATTTGATAGAAAACTAACAGTATTATGCTTTCGCGAAGTTATCGGTATAGGGAACACAGTCACAAAAACAAAGCAAACACAAACCAGGCCTATGCAAATATTATGCATTTGGTATCTGCAGGCATGGAATTTCTGGGAAAACAGATGGGACATGCAACTTGAACACCCAGAAAATGCCGTGCCCATATGACAACAGGAAAATGCAACCTCCTTCCTGTAAGCTTTTCCACCCTGAAATGTGTCACTCATCAGTTCAGGAAAGACAGTGCTATAACCTATATTGCTAGGCACACCACCTAAAGGGTACAAGACGAACAGAACATCCAGACCATGGAAAACCGGTAGCCAAAGCCACTCCAGAGAGAGAGGTTTTTAGCCAAGGAAGGAAAAAGCTGGCAGGAAATGACAGAAATCACCAACTGCAATCATTTCTGAGTGGAACCACAGTCAATGGCCTCCACTCCAGAACAACAGATATTAGTGCCAGGAAAAAGACCCCCCCATACCACCAATTCAACGACATTCATCTTTGCAAAATACAGGTCTAAAGCCAGCAACAAACAACAAGATACCTTACATCCGTGGACTGCTTACAGAGTCAAATGCAATGTTTGTGGCTTTCACAGAGACCCACATAAAGGATCACTTGGACAATGAAATATGGATCCGGCTACAACCTATACAGATGTGACAGAGTGAACAGGCAAAGGGAGGGGGGTTGGCCCGTATATCACAGAGTCACTTATATGTTCAGAACTACTAAATGCCT
>WNWK01047306.1:0-13981 GCA_009830355.1 Cherax destructor | reverse complement strand
CCCATCGCCAAACCCTTAACGATGGTTTGCTGGTTGGAGGATACTATGTGGGTGTGTTTAACATGCTCCTAATAAAGGTTACGTACTCTTTGCATGCAACAATCATCCATCCCATTACGTTGAGACCTCTGTAGTCTACCTGCCTGGAGGCCGTTCCGAGGGTCAGCGCCCCTGTGGCCAAGTGGTGTTTGCCTTAGAATCTGGGTCTAAGGATGTGCTGTGCTGGGGGTCCTCAAGGTGACAAATGTACCTTTGGAGGCTGCTTGTCAGTTCCGACAGGTGGCAGCCAAAGGTCGTATTCTTCTCGATGGTTTTCGGTCACCCTATCTTGTCTGCTGAGATGGCTTGGTGTATGTGAGGTTGTTATCCTGGATTACTGATTTTTATTGCATGAAGGGTAGGGTAGGGAGAAGGTTCCATGTAGCATCAGCACCTGCCATGCCGAAGTACATCATGGGCATGGTCAGTGATATACGGTCTTTCTTTGTTTCTCCTCGGAACTGCCCCTTTTTTTCCTTCTCTTTCTAAAAAGCCTCCATCATGGACACTAGTTTCCATGATTTGTCTCTTCTCAGGTCCATTCATTCCTTGGGACATCCTTCAATGATTTTGGCATGCCCACAAACCTTTTCACAAACCTGGTACCACCTTTGGGCGACACCTCGTTGCCTGACTTACGTGCCAGTGTTCCAGCTGATTCTCATGATACTTCTGACCTATGCTCGACCTTTACCATAATTCTGGCATTTTCCTCTATGGTGAGGTGACTTTCAGATTGCACTTGCATGTTAAAGGATGGATCAATGAAAGACCCCCGTCCAAGTGACCTTGACCTGTAGCTGGTGATGCTGACCCTATTACAGCCTCTCCTCACTTAGACTCTATTCTGTTTATTACAGTATACAGTACACTACTGTATAAACATTTAAAAAATACCAGAAATGTTATAAATGGTGCAAAGGTGACATTAAAACAATATCAAAGATGGTTGACACAAACCCACTACTATTATAGTATGCTCTCACTCAGTGATGAATTCGTTTACTGACGTGGTCTTAGGAATGGAACTATGTCGTTAAGTGAGGAGAGGCTATATTGCCATTCCCTTGCTCTTATTCTTAGAAACAACCTGTTTGAAAATCTCTTCCCCTCCAATCTGTTCCAAGATAGCTTCTGGATAAATTTCATTTCTCAACCAACACCACCTACAGACTTTCTTTCTGACAAAACTGTTAGCAAAGCGCTCTTTAGGCATGTTGGACAAAATGTCTCTGTGCAGAATGCCGAGTAAGCTTGTAATTTCTTCCTCCTTAGCTCTATAAACAACACTCCTGCCACATTACATAGACATTCTTCTCTCAGTTCTTGCTGTGGTACTGTCATTCTACAGACATGTTGCGATTTGAGCTCCAGAGTCTACCAGTAATCAAGGTAGAAACTTGTGTCATTCCTGCCCATGGTTGGAGATGTTATTTTTACTACCAACAATATCAAAACCTACAAGAATCTCTGAGACTAGTATCTTATTATTAGACCCCATCTGGACTAATACTATATCCCCTCTAAAATCAGGCATAATCACAGACAACACCACAGACCACTACCCTACCTTTCTCATAACCAACCTAGGTAAATTGCCCCAAGATATTACAAAAGTTACCTTCAGACTACATAACAAGTCAGCTGTTAATAACTTTATAATAGCTATGATTAACATCGACTGGCATAATGAGATAGAAACATATACAGTGGACCCCCGGCTAACGAACAAAATTCATTCCAGAAGCCTGCTCAAGTGCCATTACCGAACGAATTTACTTCCTTAAGAAATAATGTCACGTAGGTTAGTCTATTTCAGACCCCCAAAAATACACTTCCACAAGCACTTACAATATTATACTTACATAATTGTACGATTTCCGGGCTGTTCGTTAGCCGGGGGTCCACTGTACATATATTAATGAATGTATCAAGAATTTCCTTAAAAAAAAACCACTACCTCTATAACAAACACTGCCCTAAAAAAACTAAACAGATCACAACTAAGAGACTTAACAGTCCCTGGCTAACACCTAGCATCCTTAAATCCATTAACAAAAAGCACCAATATGAAAAACAGTACAGAAGGGGTCAAATAACCAGAGAACAATCCAAGCGCTACTCGTCAATCCTTACTAGCCTGATAAGAAGGTAAAAAAAAAGGTATTATGAGAACAGACTACATAATATAAAAGGTGATATGAAAAAGACCTGGAAAACCCCATCTGAAATTCTAGGAAATAAAAAGATTTCCAAAATTAAAACTATCAAATTATCAAAACCAGATGAACCCCTACTCCCACCAGCTGAAACAGCAAACAGACTTAATGATTTCTTCTCCACAATAGGAAGGAATCTAGCGAGTAAGATCCCAAGCTCAAACACCTGTCCATCAGACTACCTCACTAACACGTACCCAAATACACTATTCTTAGCTCCAACCAACCCAATAGAAGTCTCGCTCATCATCAACACCCTTAAAAATAAGGCAGGAGACATAAATAGCTTACCACCTTTTATGTACAAAAAAAGCTTCACAGGTACTGTCACCAATTATTGCAGCACTCTTCAACAAATCCATTGAATCCTCCACCTTCCCATCAATTCTCAAAATAGCGAGGGTCACCCCGATCCACAAAGGAGGAGATCAAGCAGACTTGAATAATTATAGACCAATATCTAATTTACATTTGCTCTCTAAAATCTCAACCCCTGTCAGTTTGGATTCAGGACAAACAAAAACACTAATGATGCTATTATACACATGCTAGAGCTTATATATACCGCTCTTGAGAAGAAAGAATTCCCACTGGGAATCTTCATTGATTTACGTAAAGCTTTTGATACAGTTGACCATGACTTACTGCTCACAAAATTAGCTCACTATGGTATAAGAGGGCACTCACTCAACTACCTAAAATCATACCTTAGTAATAGAAGCCAATATGTGTACACAAATGGAGCTAACTCTTCCACACAACAAATTAAAGTCGGTGTCCCGCAAGGAAGTGTCCTGGGACCACTCCTCTTCCTCATTTACATGAATGACCTACCGAATGCATCACAATTAATCAAACCCATATTATTTGCAGATGACACTACATATGTCTTCTCTCACCCAAACCCAGACATACTAGCCAACACTGTAAATACTGAATTACAGAAAATATCTACCTGGATGAAAACTAATAAGCTTACTCTCAATACTGACAAAACCTATTTCATTCAGTTTGGAAACAGAGCTTCAAATGTCCCACTTAATATAATGCTAAATGGATCACCCATCACAAGACTCAGAGAGGGAAAATTCCTAGGAATCCACCTTAACAGTAGCCTCAAATTCCAAACACACATACAACAAATTTCTAAAAAAATCTCAAAGTCAGTAGGCATACTATCAAAGATACACTATTATGTGTCTCAATCAGCTCTCCTTGCTCTGTTTCATTCACTCATCTACCCTTATCTAACCTATGGAATTTGTGCATGGGGATCAACATTAAATCACCTTAGACCGCTCATAACCCAGCAAAAGGCAGCAGTCAGAATGATAACAAATTCCCACTCTAGACAGCATACTCTGCCAATATTCGAAAGTCTAAAACTACTCACCGTAAAGAACATTCACACTTATTCTTGTGCCTACTACATACATAGAACTCTACACTCAAATATAAACCCTCCACTCAAAATTCTCCTCACCAACTTTAACAGGACCAATGACCATAACATAAGACACAGATCACTTTTTGATATACCGAGAGTCCATATCACCCTGTGTAAAAACTCTATGCACATAAAGGGCCCCAAAATCTGGAATTCATTACCAGAAAATATTAAAACAACCTGGCCTGAACATCAATTCAAGACTCTTCTCAAAAACCACCTACTCACCCTAAACTAAATATACTCATATTGTAAACTACTTTCAACAATGCTCAGTGTTATTTACCCATAATAAAAGTGCTATATTTACTATTGATATAACCATCTTGCATAACACGTTGACAAATGTAATATCCTCAGATTGTAATTTAAGTAAACTTATTATCTGCTAAAAACATGTTAATGTTTAACTATAACAAAATCATTCTATTTCTCTAAAGCGGTCAATAAGTCATTTGATTAAGTCTGCCCATAATACCATGGCATAATAGTGGCTCTCCTTGCTCTTCAATTCTAAATTGTAATTACAAAATCTCGATGTAAACTTGCAATGAAATAAAATTTACTTTACTTTACTTTACATTCAGTATAGCCAAATTGATCTTCGACTGTCGAGAGCTTCTAACCATGGTATACATATCAGGACAGTGTTTATAGGTATGGAAATTAATCCCTGCATCACAATAGTGTAGAAATTGCTGGCACCTTAGCCACCTGACCAAATATTGTAAGTCACTGGCAGAATGGCCAGTCTGCAGTGCAGCTGACCATAATAAACCATCCTGCAGCAGACCCCTCACTTGGCTTGACTGTGAAGAGCCTCGCCCTATATATTCTCGTCATTACCCGGTTTTCTTAAAAGAACAAAAGACCTATTGTCTTCAGGAGAAAGTGGGCTTTTTGTATGCCTGGAGTTTACCTGGAGAGAATTCCAGGGGTCAACGCCCCTGCGGCCCGGTCTGTGACCAGGCCTCATCTTGGACCAGAGCCTGATCAACCAGGCTGTTACTGCTGGCCGCACGCAGTCCAACGTACGAGCCACAGCCTGGCTGGTCAGGTACCGACTTTAGGTGCCTGTCCAGTGCCTGCTTGAAGACAGCCAGGGGTTTGTTGGTAATCCCCCTGACGTATGCTGGGAGGCAGTTGAACAATCTTGGGCCCCTGACACTTATTGTGTTGTCCCTCAACGTGCTAGTGGCACCCCTGCTCTTCATTGGGGGGATGTTACATCGCCTGCCGAGTCTTTTGCTTTCGTAGGGAGTGATTTTCGTGTGCAAGTTTGGTACTAATCCCTCGAGAATTTTCCACGTGTATATAACAATGTATCTCTCCCGCCTGCGTTCTAGGGAGTACAGATTTAGAAACTTCAAGCGTTCCCAGTAGTTGAGGTGGTTTATCGCAGTTATGTGTGCCGTGAAGGTTCTCTGCACATTTTCAAGGTCATCAATTTCACCCGCCTTGAAAGGTGCAGTTAGTGTGCAACAATATTCCAGCCTAGATAGAACAAGTGATCTGTAAAGTGTCAACATGGGCTTGGCATCTCTGGTTTTGAAGGTTCTCATGCTATGGCAGTTTCTCACCTCCACGGCTTTCTTTCTCCTGAGTTGCTCGGCACCCTCAACCCTCTGTAGTGCCCATTCCCACTATCACTGTGTCCAACTCTTATGCAGCCCTTGACCCCTCAAGGGAGGTTCCTTGACACTGGTGAGGGGCTCTTGATCTAGGGAATTGGATCTGTGCTCCAGTTCCCTGAATTAAGCCTGAATACCTTCCACATCCCCCCCAGGCGCTGCATAATCCTACAGGTTTAGCGCTCCCCTTGATTATAATAATAATAATAATAATAATAATAATAATAATAATAATAATAATGCAGCCCTTGCCTCTAACATCCCTACGTCATTGTCTTCTCTCCTTTGTCTTCTTACCCACAAGTTTCTCCGTCTATACAGCCTACCCTGGCTAAACCGTTATCTCATACTTCTTTATCCCCGATGTTCTATAGAAACTCCTTCATCCACTTAACCTTCCTATCTGCATATCGTTCCCCAACACTTCATTTTTCCTACCTTTGAGTCTAACCCCTTACCTCCTACTGCATCAGTAACAGTTGTGAAGTACTACCACTCCCTCTCTGTCCTCATTCAAGTTTCTTCCTCACATGATATCTCTAACCTCTCTGTCTTCTACTCTGAAAATTACCAATGTCTCTCCACTATCTGCTTACCCTACATCTTCTGACTGTAGCTCTATTCTTCCTTTAGCTTCCTTGTCAACTGAAACTATTGAAGCCATGCTAATGTTAATTGAGGAGAAAAAACCGGTGACAGATACTGACCCATCTCCCTAAACTTTACATTCTCACCTTTCATAAGATATTCGCTCTGTAGACCTCGCACTCTGCAGTCGCAGCAGCTCTGACTCTCATCTTTACAGTCTCCCTACAATCCCCATTGGTTGAGGAGGGGAACCTCTACTTTCATTGTCATCGTCTTGATCTTTTCACGATGATCTACTCAAATCGTGTCAAGATTAATCCTTGCAGTGGAACTGTGAGCTGTATAACCCCTGTGGTTTAGCGCTTCTTTTGATTATAATAATAATAATAATAAAGTGGAACTGTGAAAGATTCCTCAAAATTTGCATTTGCAGTTGCCGTTAGGGGCGGCTTGCAAGTGAAATTTAATACTATCCTGACGCTCCAAGATGCCTTCATTGTCGTGTTCTTATGTTCTTATGTTAAAAATCACCTTTACTGATGTGAACATGGCTGTGGAAACTTTTTTGGGTCACTCAAGTTCCACAGGGTATGTGAGCCGTGCGAAACCTTAACATGCCACGGGCAGGTCCTCTGAGTTTATGAACCCTCCCATCCACCCAAACAAACTCACATCTGACTAAGACCCGCATCAGGAAACATCTGTCCGGTGTCCTGATGAACCTACCCCTCACACTCACGAGTTGGTGAAGGTAGTAAGATTGCACATATTAATTGATAGATTTACTCTCCTAGGAAGGTCTAGGTAGGTTTGTACAGTTAGTAACTAACATTAGGATTATTGAGGCAACTTTAGATATTAATAATGTAGTCCTAGGCCCTTAACATAGGTTTAGGCCTTCGATAGGCGAACATTAGGATATGTTAGCTAAGGAGAGCTGGCAACCCCACGCTTGAATTAAGCAGGGGATAGATGCTAGCTCCTTCTTAGACCAGACACCATTGAAACAACAAGTGCCGGGAACAGTAACCCGGCACCCCCACGTGTCTACCACCATCAGACCTGGGGAACTCGGAGGAGGCATCCCGAAGTACTGTGGATATCTTCCTCCATCCAGACCCACTACAGTAAGACAATACCTTTCTTTCTCTCAGTATCTATTTTCTTTTGATTAAAATAATAATAATAATAATAATCTCTCAGTATCTGGCCAGTTTTCTGGGGGAAAATGTGAGTGAGTTGAACTGTGGGTTTCGTACAGTCGGACACTAGAAGATCAGTATGTACCAGCGTTTCCTCTTAAGTACAAGTCTAGAAGCTAGTGTCCCATACTGCTTAGATATTGCTTAGAGAATTCCCTTAGAGTTAGCGAATTCTGAGTTTCAGGCAGGACACTAATACCACTTGAATTCTTGCAGAATTATAGTTCTGACTGCATGTGATGATTTGAAGGGAAGAGTCTAGAGAGACTAAAGCTTAGGAAGGTTGGAAGACCAAGAGACATTTCCTTCTCCTTCAAGTAAGTCAACCCCTCTTTTTAGTCGTGCTTGTAAGTGGGGAATTCTTGCAGGTCAGTTATATGGAAATCTGTCCCATAAGCCACTTGTGAGCCTGAGAGGAGTAATCTCAGAGTGTCGGTGTCACCAGTACTTGCTAGGGAAGCAGCTTACAAGGAGGTAGTCCAAAGACAAAATTTCCAAATTGGTCCTTCGAACCGGATGTGGAATAGCTAGTTTAGCAGACAGATTGGTCTTAACTTAGCTAGGCCACAGCTAACGTACCAGGCATTATCAAAGTTAGGTTAAGTTAGCACACCTAGGCCCAGAGACTTACACAAGGTAGGCTAGGCTAAGCTAACTGCTCACAGAAGTATTATTTACAGTAATTTACAGGCAGGCCAGGTAGGCTAGTTAAGCTTGTAAGTTTAATTTACAGTAATTTACAGGCAGGCCAGGTAGGCTAGTTAAACTTGTAAGTTTAATCTATTTACAGTAATTTACAGACAGGAATGGTAGGCTACTTAAGATTGTGAGTTTAATTATTTACAGTGATTACAAGTAAGCCAGGGTAGGAAACTTTTATATTTAATTACTTACAGTAAAATTGCAAGGCAGCCTCTGTTAGGTTAGGCCTCTGCTATATTTATAACAGTTATAACAGCTAGGTCAGATTTAACCTAGTTAACATTTACAGTGAAATTGCAAAGCCAGATTTAGGCTATAGTTGCACACTAATTTCAATAGATAGGCTAGGATTTACCTTCTCCAACTAACTACACTGAATTAAACAAGCTAGGCACAGTTAGGCCAAGCTAATCACACAACATTATTTACTTACTGTTTCATAAGTTGAATTACTGAATTTGTGTTAACCAAGTGAATTTAATTTCCAAAGACTGCATTTTTACTGTGTGAATTTCATTGTCTTTGGCTCATTTTAATGTGGGATTTGTGATTTGCACCAGAGGCTAGCTTAAGTCTTTTAACTCTTTACTGATGTTGTACAGGGAATTGCTAGGTTAGCTTTCATAACATACAGTTCAGTTGGGTTTGAGGGTTAACATTTGTACATTTTAATTCTGAGTCAAGTCAATATATGTAAAGAAAGTCGTTAAGCTTGTTGATGAGCTTTGGGACTCACTTATTCTCACCTAATACCATATCGTGCTGTGGGGTGGGCTAATTAAAGTACAAATTAGTGATGCACTCTTAACTAAACCACAACAATGATGGGTGAAACTCAGAAAGGAACTGCCCCATCTCTAAGTCAGCTAAAGCGGTCTATGGGAGCCCACAAGGGACGCTTGAACCAAGCGTGTGGGGAGTGCCAAGATATCACACGAAACGCAGATGTAGATTATGAGGATCTAGAAAGCTGCTTGGAGCTTTTAGAGGAAAGGCTAGAGGCCTTCGAGACAGCCTATTTCCGTTATGAGGCAGGAGCCTATGAAGCAGATGAGTCTGAGGATATTGTTGAGGCCACTCGGAAGGAATACAATGAGTAGAGGGCCGAATGTAAAGCGGAGATGAGACTCTGCAAACAGTTAACGAAAAGATTGAAGGCTGAGGTGGCTGGGGAAACAAAAAATATTTCAAGGGACACAGGTAGCCAGAGCCATGCCAATGTATTGCCCAGATTACCCCAGTTGAATTTACCAATGTTTGACAGAACCTTGACAAAGTACATTGCTTTCTGGGAACAGTTTGAAGCCCAGATAGATGACAGGGATGATTTGTCAGATGCTGCCAAATTACAGTATTTGCGTTCACAACTCAAAGGTAAAGCCCTGGACCTGGTCCGGCATTACCCAACCACTGATTAATTATCAACATGCCAAGGATCAACAGAAGGATGCGTTTGGCAACACAGAGGAGATAAAGGCCGCTATATTTTATCGATTGGCTGATCTTAAGGTTTGCCATCATGACCGTCAGAGCTTAGAGAAGTTCCGCATCGAAGTCATGAGCTTGGCAAATAGTGTGGAAACTATAACCTGCCACCGGTTGGTCCTCTGAGTTTATGAACCCACACACCCACCCAAACCACACACACTCACGAGTTTGGCGAAGGTAGTAAGATAGTACATATTACTTGATAGATTTACTCTTCTAGGAAGGTCTAGGTAGGTTTGTACAGTTAGTGACTAATATTAGGATTATTGAGGCCACTTTAGATATTAATGATGTAGTTCTAGGACCTTAAAATAGGTGGATTTAGGCCTCAATAGGCGAACATTAGGTTATATAAGCCAACGAGAAATGGCAATCACATGCTGAGGACAGGCTGTGGGTCTCACAGCATGACCAGCATTCTTCTCAGACTAGACACCAACGAGTGAATAAGTGCCATGAACAGCGCAGCGTTCCAACATGTCTACCACCATCAGACCTGGGGAACTCGGAGGAGACATCCCAAAGTACTGTGGATATCTTTCTTCATCCAGACCCCCTACAGTAAGACAATACTGTGAGGGCTAAACTCGACTCGGGTCAATCTTGCACCCCAAGATGAACCAAGGCTCGTTCCCCCTTAGGAAAATTACGAAGAATAGAAAAAAGACAAAATAACAAGAAAATAATCACTTTATTAAAATAGAAAGATTTATGAAAAAATAAAAACTTAAACATGAATAGTAAACAAACCCTATCATGAATAAAAATGAATAAAAATAGACAAATAAGACTACGTTGCAACAGCTAATTTTTACAGAGTGTAGGTGTAAACGGGACGTGTCGATGTTCTTGACACCTTAGCTGCTACACTTTTCTGAACTCCTTGCTGGTATTCACTTAATCGATGACGGTGGCAATAATCACTTGTTTGACGGATGTTGACAGAGTCAGGGACTCAGGTGGGGTCCGCTGGTGACTCAGGTGGATGGTAGTGTCGCTGCAGATGTGGACAGTATAAAAGTTAATGATTCAGTCTCAAAACTCGTGTGAGAAGGGTCCTTCAATCTCCCTCAGCATTGTGCCAGGGGGCTCATTCTGGGACCACGGAGGGAGACGGGAGCTGTTAGTCGAGTGATTATCCTTTGGCCGGAGTCAAGCAAGTCACCTCTCTCCGGGTAGAAGGGGGGGGGTACAGCTGGAGCTAGATACTTACCCCACCTCAACGAGCAGACTACCACTACTAGCACTTATACAGACATTCACACTTCCATCACTTCTATCTATGGACTTTTCCCTCACACTTCCCCATACCAAGACTGATAGTCAAGGAATAGAAGTAGAAATAATGAGGTAAAAGTCCCCAAAGAAAATGAAAGTCACATAAGTAAAAATATTCTACTGACTGTCACGACTTAACCAGTCAGAGAAATATTTAGAGGAACCATTGATATACACTATATGAAACTTAAAAGCCTGGAGTGCCAATGTCCACCTCAATTATTATTATAATCAAAAGAAGCGCTAAACCACAAGGGTTATACAGTGCGGCAGGGCAGGACACGATGCAGGGAGAATGGATTGTAAGCGGGAGATGGCTGATTTTTTTTTTTTTTTTTTTTTTTATATTTTATTAAAAAAAAACATTATACATAAGTTGCAATTGTATCAATCTTAACATTATACATACCAAGAACCACACCTCTGAACATAATAAAAATCAGCTCATTTCTTTACAATCCACCTCCATTACACCTGAACTAAAAAACAACATAAGTTGATGATAATCTTAAAATTAACTACCAAGCCTACCCTGACAGTATAGAGTTTTGAGACTTTCTTTCAATCCACCTCCATTATGTAACTAAACAAGCCTATATATGCAACAACACTCATTAATACAAAACAGTACATGAAAATCTAAACCTCCTCCAGGGTAACTTCCTAGATGTACCCTCATAATCCCCCACCCACAACCCACCCAAAGCACCCTACATATTGTACAGCTTTTATATTTTTCCATACCTACACATACCAACACACATGTGTAGTAACAATAACACATAGGACACCAAACGTGCCAGGATTACTCCAGTTCTCCTGTTTCTCCATACCAAACCAGAGACAAAAACAGTATACATTACTATAAAGTGCAGATTATTTGTCCTGCATTTCTAAATAGATACCTCAAATTAAATTTCAGGCCCTACTGTTACCCCTCCTGTCTCCCCCCTTAACTTTGAATATTCAAACAACCTTAGAACATTAAGACATAACAGGTTATTATGTCTCTCCATGTCTACAACAAAGTACATGTCTAAACTCGACACCGTACATTACATGTCATAAGGGAACCACTAAGTCACTTTTATCACGTGACTAAAACAAAAAAAATATAACATCATCCTATATACATTGTCATACATAATAACATGACCCAACCGGCCACTGTCTTGACCAACATGACATGTTTACCTTATACAGTTATTACACAAAACTAGGAAAGCCACCTCTATATTTCCCAAAAAAAATCCCATTAATCCCTCCCCCTCCCCCCCCATCAGAAGTCCTTGATCAGTAACACACACACTTTCAAACCATATACTTACAAAATTCTAAAGGTCCATCCTCGGCGCCCCAAAAACCAGGGCATCCAAGTAAGTTCTCCTTCACAATCATTCCCCCCCCACACACACATATCCGTCCATTCTCTTTCAATATAAGAAAGCACATACGCCCGCACACACCAAACCCCCTTCGAGAGTCCAGTCACTTTCAGCTTCACCCTCCTCTCCCTCCCACTCCTCCCACTTCTAAAAGTCTGCCCCTGTCATACTTCTGTAACTGTCAGGAAAAAACCTATCCCACCCTGCACCATACAACAACCTATTCCTGCATTTTGTTCTATACATCGAAGCCGCCATAGCCTTTACTCGGACTCCTCCCTGTTCCCCCTGCAAAATCCATGAAACATACATGTAATCAACTGCCACATACATGAGTGCTCTCCTTACATCCTCATGCACCCCACCAATATCTAAACTCAGCACCCTCAAAGCATTTATTCCTCCTCCCCCCATCAAACAGATCACCCCTCCCAACCATTCCCTAAGTCTCCCTAAGCTTTCGCAAAAATATACAGCATGCTATGCAGTATCCTCCTCACCACACCTATCACAAAATGGCGTCACTGCCAACCCCATTTTATATAGCACTGCCCTTGATGCAACTACCCCATACAAAAACCTATATACCACCTCTCTCACCCTCGTCTTCAGCCGCAAATCTTGCAACCCACCCCATATTCCCCTCCAGTTATATACTGGGAACACTGCCTCCCCTACCACCACATCAGCACCCTCCCCAACCCTCCCCATTGCCCTTGCTGTAACACTCCAAGGGTCCCTCACTGCCAAAATACTTCTCAACATATCACCACACTTCAACAAGTCCTTCCCCCTCCACCACCATGTCAATTCATTCATAATTCTTTCCACCCTTCTTCCCCGGTCCCCCTTTCCGTAGATAGCAATACTTTACATACATAAGATGACTCCTAATGTTTATGAGCCCCAGACCCCCCAAACCCCGCCTTGTCATAACAACCTCCTTATTTAACCAATGCTTTCCAAAACCCCACACAAATCTCAAAACCTTTCTTTCCAATTCTAGCACATCCCCACTCAACACAGGAAAAACCACCGCCACATACCATAACTTACTATACACTAATGTATTAACCACTACCACCCTTTGCTGTAATGTTAACTCCCCCGTTCTCCACCCTCCCATCCTCCTTAAAGCCTCCCCCACAACCTCCTCAGCATTCACTCTCCGAGCCTCACAGACATCTTCCATAAAAATAACACCACAGATCTTTACCCTCCCTACGACAGTCCATCCAAAACTCTTCCCCATGCCACCCCCCACCCATGAACCCACCTCCAACAGCTTAGACTTAGTAGTATTAATGGCTAAACCCGTCTCCCTGCCAAAAATCTCAAGAATCCGGCCCACGTTTCTTAGACCCTCCTCACCCCCGACCAACACAGTTGTGTCATCCACATATCCCACAATGCCAGACCCATGCTCCAGAACCTCTTTTCCCTCCCCTACTCCCACCTCAATCAGGCTGTACAGCGGGTTCTGCAAGCACGCAAAAAGGATCTGCGACAAGGGGCACCCCTGCCGCAAACCCTTCTCCATTCGCACTTCCCTACCCACCAAACCATTTACTTGTACCCTCACACTCGCATCCTTATACAACAACTTAGCCCATTCAACTATCTCATCACCAAAACCTTGCTTTCTCATTATCATCCACAACATTTCTCTGTCAACACTATCATACGCAGCCTTCCAATCTAAAGCCAGCACACAACCCCCCATACTGTTTTCAATGAAGTCCCGTATCCTTGTATGCCCCTGATTCATACTCCGTCCAGGTATACCATATTGCCCAGCCTCAATCACCCTCTCTAAAACCCTCTTCATCCTATTCCCTAGCACCTTAGCAAAAATTTTATAGTCAGCACACATCATGGACAAGCCCCTATAATCACTAATTGATTTCCTTGCCTCCCTCTTTTTAACTAATACTATAACCCCGTGGCTGAGTTGTTCCCAAACACCCAGTCTCTTTCATACAATTCATTAATCGTACCAGAC
>WNWK01047305.1:0-13981 GCA_009830355.1 Cherax destructor | reverse complement strand
TGTATATTCATGTATTTTTCCACAAGACTCTAACTAAGCGTCTTTCCCCACTAATGTTAACAATTTTTAACAATTATGAAAACATATTTACAGTATTCATGCACAACCACCTTCTATGACTGCTGGAACAATAATGAAGGTTAGTGAGACTAGTGAGACTGTGAGTGTTGGTAAGAAACACTGTCGCAAGCCTGTTGTGACCTGTTGTCACACGTAGCTCTATATTGAAAAGCAGAGCTAACAAACAATTTTAACCATGATATCATTATCAGTGACCTAAAATTAGTTGGAAATTGCCACTCTGGTGTCGGAACCATTTTGGTTGTTGACGGTGTAATCAGTTTCAACTTTTTTTTAATTCGTATTATAATTTTGCTTTGAGGCTACACAGGAGAATTGAAATGTCACAATACATGATCACATTATTAGGCAAAATAATTAAAGTAAATTATTATTTACTTAGGAAGTTGTCATATTTTGAAATTAAATCTTTATAATAATTAATATTTTGGGAGCAAGGATGGAGAGAGAAAATAACGATTTTCGGAATTATCATGTGCCAGCGAATCTTGTTCTAAATCTTCCTTCTAAAGTAATTAATTTTCTTGGATTTTGTCATTTGCATGCATGCTGATTAGAAACTAAAAAATCATGAATGTTCTAGAGATCATTTTATGACATTTGTTACATGGATACCTCGTGCTAATAGAAAAAAAAAGCACTGACTCAGAGCTCGTCAAGCGCACCTCATGATAATGATAAATATTGGTGTTATTTCCTTCTATTGATAGTTAGGTTTAGAAACTTTTATTTTTGTTCTTGGTCTACCTCTTCCTGAGGATAATGAAAATCCAATGAAAATTATCTTAGCATGGTTTTGTCTGAGTATGATGACTGTCATTAGGAGCACGTTACGAATCACGGCAATCTTCGAAGTGGCTATACGAGATATTTATCTTTATCGAATTATAATGACCTTGTGCATCTTATGGAAAAACAAGGACAGACTAAAATAATTTCTCCTACCAAAGCCTCGATGATTCATCCACAGATGAAAGTCCTATCGATCAGTTTACAGTGTTTCTCGATACATGGAACACAATTCACCCGATGAGCCATTTGTTTCCTTCTATCCTAATCAAACACAGAAGACACAGGACGTGGATGATGGGTAAATGAAGATTCTCTAATCATATGATTCTGACATCAAAAACCGTCGCGGGTGATCATCTGATAATGCTGCTGCTGAATAAGCGTTTTTTTTATTAGCTAGAATAGCTTTGTTTCTGTGTAATCATCACTGTGTTCCGGGGAACAACGCCCCGGCGGCCCCGTGCATCAACAGTCATTGAATCAATGAACAGTACCTGTAAATAAATATTTTATATTAGTTTAAATAGAAATGTCACTGACGGGAGTAGAACTAGTGAAGATGATACGACTGGGAACCTTTTAGTTAGAGCTTATTTACACCTGACATCAACGAATAACTGACCGACATACTGCCTGTCAAGTTTGTATTAGTGTGATAGTGTGTTTACTTCATGTGAAACTCAACTGAAATAATAATAATGGTGGTTAGGATGGAAAGGGGTCTGCGACAGGGTTGTCCCCTGTCGCAGATCCTTTTCGCTTGCTTACAGGATCCGTTTTACAGATTAGTGGGGATGGGAAGGGGTTGGGGGAGGGATAAGGGATTAGAAATGTGGTGGGATATGTAGATGACACGACGGTGTTAGTGTGTCACGAGGTGGGATTGGTTAACATAGGAATACACTTAAAGTCTTTCTGTAGTGCTACTGGCATGAGGGTCAATGGAGCTAAATCCATATTGTTGGAGGTAGGCGCTTGGGTGGGGGCGGGTTGGGTAGCAGGTATGTGTGGAAAATTGTGGACAGAGTGAAAATATGTGGTATTGTTTACACGAGGGACAGGGATGAGGCGAGAGAGGTGAATTCGAGGAATGTAGTTAAAAGTGCGACGGAGCGGTTGAATAGTTGGAGAGCGGGAGAGTTAACGTTGCGGCAGAGGGTTATTGCGGTTAATAACATGATATATAGTAAGATATGGTATATTGCCAACATTTTCCTTTATTAAGTTGGGATGTTAAAGAATTGGAGAGCAGGGTATTTAAGTTTATTTGGGCACATGGTAGACATTGGCTCAGGAAGGAGATAGTTAGGAAAAGGGTAATTTCTGGAGGTTTGGGTTTAATATGGCTGGAAAGGAGATTGTTGTGTATGTATGTGAAACGTTGTGTGGTAAGGAGGGGAGGGTTGGGGGAGAGAGGTGAGGCTGGGGTGGAAGGGTGCTGCGGAAGTAGGGGAGTGGTGGGGTGTGAGGGAACTGGGGCAGTGCAGAGATTGGCTACGGTGCTTGTTGGTTATACGGGAGCCACAAAGGTTGAGTGTTGCAGTTATAATGAGGTTTGGTGCTGGGGAGGAGACGGTGGAAGGTGAGGCGGTTTATCCAGTATATGACTGGAAGGGGATATGGAAGGGGTTCAGGGATCTGAGGTTGCCGGCGAGGGACCGAGAGCTGATGTTTCGGTTTTTACATGGGGCAGTGGCGTCACGGGAGAATTTATTCCGTATGGGATTGGCAAAAGACGGGAAATGTCAGAAGTGTGGCTTGCCGGAGTCGGCTCTGCATGCAGTATATTTTTGTGAAACTCTGGATGGGGTTCGTAGGTGGATGGGAGGGTGTTAAGGGGTTTGGGTGGGGGTATCCCTTTGTTACTGGCTATTTACTTGGATTTGGGTGGGGTTAGACATAGGGATAAAAAGGATTACTGTACTGTATGGTGGACTTCGTGTGCATGTCGTGGAAATTAAGGGACATGAGTGTTAGGGAAAGGATGGGGGCTGTGGCGGACGTATATATCGCACTATGTGCAGGAATCGTTTAATATATGGGAGGGAGTGGGGTTCGAGCTTTTCAGAGGGTACAGGAAATTGAGTGTGCAGGGTTTATTGGGAGACAGATATGGTAATGAAAGGGCTTGACAGAGGCGCTGGTGGAGCATTGGGAGGTGTGGTGTGGTGGAGAGGCATAGGTAGACAGGTAGATAGGGGGTTAAGCCATTAGAGGACGGGGACGGATGACATCACAGTTGGGGGACCGGGTGACTGTCTAGATTTATAGTGTGTTGAAGTGGATGTGTGTGTGGTGGAGTGAATGTGAGGTTGGGGTTTGCAAGGGGAGGGGGAGTAAGGGGTTTTGTAGGGGTTTGGCCGGATCCTCTGGTGACGGGGGCAGGGAGTGGTTAGGTTTGGTGAGAGTGGTATGAATGTCTTGGACTATACTTAGTACAGAGAGGGTACTGAAACAAGGTCGTAGTCTCCGTGGAGTTAAGGAGGCTGGAAACATTGTGTGGTAGGATTATTTTGTGCACACGGTAAATTTTATTTGCCGTATTCACTGCATAGTATTAGGACTAGTCACTGTTATTGTGGACTATGTATCATTCTTTGGGTTTTGTTATTTGTTATCCGTGCACACTGTACATTTTATATGCAGTATTCACTGCATAGTACTAGTCAAGGTTATTGTGGACTATGTATCATTCTTTGGGTTTTTGTTATTTGTTATCTGTCACACTGTACATTTTATTTGCAGTATTCACTGCATAGTATTAGGACTAGTCAAGGTTATTGTGGACTATGTATCATTCTTGGGGTTTTGTTATTTGTTATCAGTGCACACTGTACATTTTATTTGCAGTTAACAGCATAGCATTAGAACTAGAGCTAATGTTATTGTGAACTTGCTATGGCATTATTGGGGTTTGGTTTTGTGGACTCTGTATCAAGCATAAGGGAAGGGACAGGAGTTCACTAATTGTAGATAAATGGTTAGGGGTATGTTTTCTGATATATGCATAGCTTATTAAAGGAAATTGCTGTTGCGCAATTTGTAACATGTAATTATTGAACGTTTCGGAACTGTAAAATGTAATTTTAAATGTAATTTTATTTTTTGTGAACTGTAAAATTTATTTGCAGTCGTCAATGAGTATCACTGTATATCCTTAGGAATAGAGAATATGTTATGGTGGACTGTATTTCATTATTTGGGTTTATGTTTTGTGGACTCTGTATTTATTTATTAGGGAAAGGGGACAAGAGTTCACTGGTGGTAGAGGTAAGGGTTTTAGGGCATAGTTTTCTGAGGTTTTCTGATATTTTCGATATTTTCACTGTTTAACCAAAGAATTGCTGTTGTATAATTTGCAACATGTATTTTGCATGTTTGACTTATAAATGTATATTTATTGGAAACTAATAAAATGTAAAAAAAAAAATGAACAGTACCTGTAAATAAATATTTTATATTAGTTTAAATAGAAATGTCACTGACGGGAGTAGAACTAGTGAAGATGATACGACTGGGAACCTTTTAGTTAGAGCTTATTTACACCTGACATCAACGAATAACTGACCGACATACTGCCTGTCAAGTTTGTATTAGTGTGATAGTGTGTTTACTTCATGTGAAACTCAACTGAAATAATAATAATGATAATTATTTTTTTGTTATTATTATTATAGTAATAATAATAATATTTCTAATTAACATAAAAATAATAATGATAATTGTAATAATAAATAACCACTACAGAGGTGATGAAACTTAAGAGGTTTAGATGTGTCGTGGATTATTGTCAAGCTTTCAAACAGCTAAAAAGCAGCTAATGTTAGAAGACACGACAGGAGAAGATAGGAGAGGAATAGTAAGAGTAGAAGTAAAAATGGTAGTAGTAATAATTAAAGTGGTATTGGTATTAGAATTACCAATAGTAGTATAAGTAGTAGTGGTAGTAAAATTAGCAATACTAGTCGAAGTAATATTAATAGCAGTATTGGTAGCAATGAGGTAGTATTAGTGAAAAGGAATTAGTAATAGTCGTAGCGTAGGTAACACATAAGAATTAGAAAGCAGAGGAACTCTGCTGAAGACCTATCTGCTCTAGGGCGTAAGGAAAAAAACAAGGGACATAAACTCCGCGAGACATAAACCCCAGGAGACATAAATCCAACGATAAATAAATCCAGCGAGACATAAATCTAGCGAGACATAAATCCAACGAGACAAAAATCCAGCGAGACATAAATCCAGCGAGACATAAATCCAGCGAGACATAAATCCTGCGAGACATGAACCCCGTGGGACAAAATACTCCTTGTTACGGCCCCCTACCTAATAACGGTTGTTAGGTAGTTACCTTACCGGCCGGCAGTCAAGGGGGTTACGTCATCAGACCTGATGTTTGACTTCCGAGCCGGCTTGACTGACAGTGTCCACCAGACTCTAGTAGAGAGTGTCCACCAGACTCTCCTAGAGGGTGTCAACTATACTCTCACACTGGAGAGCGTTAACCGGACTCTCCACATACACTATTGTAGAGTGTCCTTCCGACTCTCCCTACACCATTGGAGAGTGCTCACCGGACTCTCTTCCCTACACCTTGGAGAGTGTACAGACTCTTCCTTGCACCTTGGAGAGTGTACACCAGACTCTACAACTGGAGAGTGTCCTAGACTCTCCCAGAACTCCAACTGGAGAGTGTAAACTCTCCCAGATACTCCACTGGAGTGTTCGACAGATAGATTTTGAGAGTGACTCTTCATGCTGGTGACGGCCTTAGACTCCAACTGGCTTATTCACCAGACTGTACCTGAGACTGTGTACCGAGACTGTTATACCTGAAATATCGTACCTGAAATGAAATTATTGTACCTGAGACTGTGTACCCGGAGTTTTTCAGGTATTCAGTGTGTATCCGGAGAGCTTTCAGGTGATGAAATGAAATTATTGAACCTGAGGTTGTAATACTCCTGGATAAAAAAAATGCGTGGCAAGGGTAGAGTAACTAGAGTAAATTACCTCTCAGGGCAGCTCAGATTAAAGAATCTCAAAACTCTAAGTCCCATCCCAAAGGAAGCAGATACGCATTGAAATAGGCCAACTGACCGAGCCAGGAAAGGAAAAAAAGAAGGAAGCGAGAATGTGGAATGTCTGAAGACAGGAAAGGTAAATGTAATATAGAAGACAGTCCAAGAGTAAAAGTGAAAAGTCAAAGGTCAGGTGTGTTTGACTAAGAGTCATACTAGGAATGTTGTCTACCACTCTGTTTATTCATCAACAGACTCTGGTTTTGTGGGTGGTGATGATAGATTTACAGTGAAAAATACTGTGGCTATAGAGGACAGTTGGGTGACACTGAGAGGATACAGCGTTTAAGCCGAACCAGGATGGGACTTAAAAGTCCCATCCTGGAGTCGCTGGTGAACTTCTCTGGCAAGCATTTCGTCCTTGTATTGGTCAGTTGTGTAAAACCAGACACCAGGCTAAACCATGTATTAAGGCTCATTATCAAGGGCTGAGGCAGGCACAGGAGGGCTGGTAGTAGTGTCAGTTGAAGGAGTGACTGATTGGGCCGAGACAGCGAGAATTTCATCACGATGTTGTAATGTTTTAGCTCTCTTGGCTGGTTGCGGTTGAGACGGGAGAGGCGAGGTCGCTGGTTGGTCCATTGCAGTGGTGGTGGAAGAAGGCGGTGGTGGCCTCTCATTGGTGGGAGTTAGAGGAGTCTCCTCTGTCGCTGATTGGTCCAATTCAGTGGTGGAAGGATTAGGCGGTGGTGGCCTGCCATTAATGGGATTTAGAAGTCTAGTCACATGGAGGTGGTGGTGGTGGAGCTGTGGAAACATTGACAATATTTGCGGTGGACTTGATGTCTGACGAAGGTGGAGGCTGGGCATGTTGGTGAGCCTGAAGAGTTCATTGATGGTGGAATTGAAGAATCCATATGCAGCTACATTGTGCACATGGGCATACATGATGCAGTAGAGAATTTTGGTGGAATCGCCGGCAGGAATCGGTGGTGATGTATTACTAGTGGAGGACGCAGTTTGAGTGGCCTTGAGAATTTTTGTTGTATCTGCTTGCAGTTTTGTAATTGCAACATATGTTGGAGATTGAGCAGTGTTTATTTTTTGTTGTTCTAGTTGTTTCTTGAGGACTTCTCTTCTAGTTGGGCATTTGGCAGCAAGGGTATGGTGCTCATTCTTGCAGTTCAGGCATTTAGGTGGAGTGATGATGGTGCAAGACTTGAAATCATGTCCTTCGTTGCAGCAGGTCGAGCAGAACTTCGTATCCTTGGTGGGACAGTCCTTAGTGGTGTGCATATAGGAGTAACTGTTATAAGACTGTGTGATGTGCTTTAATCTCTCAGCTTCAATATAGTTTTGGTTGATATGAAAGTAGTGAATTGCCAGTCCTTCAGCGAGAGCTCTGGCTGCCATGTTGACATCATTGAAGGTGACCTTTAGCATTGAGGAAGCGTTGGGTATTTTGGTAGTATGCTCCACCGTGGCCCAAGAGTTCTGGTCCTCAATGGATGTTTTTATTTCTTCAATATCCTGGGTAGTGATGAGTTTTCCAGTCTCTTGGCCCTCAAAGTTGGGGAAGTTATGACTTGAAATCCCCGATGGGTAAGAGTGGTTGAAGCGTCAGTGGTGATGTGTTTCTCGGCCTCGATGTCAGTACAGACCACAACGAAAGCCTCTTTGAGCGATAAAATCGCATTACATTTGACATGCAGAATGCCGGTAACGGCGCCTGCAAGTGCTAATTTGGACGAGTCATTGACTGTCCCGCTTCTCGGTTTGATAAGTGCATCGTGGAAGATGACGCCGAATGCAGAAGTAAAATACACACACAACCCGCACATATAAAAAAGAGAGGAGCTTACGACGACGTTTCGGTCCGACTTGGACCATTTACAAAGTCACACTAACACAAAGGACAGGTAGAAGGGGTATTTATAGGCAGGCAGACAGGGGAGGGCACAAGAAAGTGGTGGAGGGGTAATAATGGAGGTAGTAGTGGTAGTAGTAGTAGTAGTGGAGTCAGTCATATTCTAGGAAAGGAGCACTGCAATGAAGCTGGCGGCCCGCATAGGGTAAGGACAACAACAAAGAGGGGGGAAAATGAAAATAAAATAAAATAAAGAAGGACAAATACAAGGCAAAAGAAAAGAAAGAAAATCCAGAGGAGAAAGGAGAAAGAGGAGAAGGGGGAAGAGATAGAAGGGGAAGGAATCAGGTTAAGTCATAGGTGTTCTGAAGTTTGGAGCATTTAACAATGTAATGGGAGAGGAAAGCATCTACAGAGACAAATCCAGGGCTAAGATTCATACAGGGAAAGTTGTGTATAAGGGAGGATTCAACCAGACGGCGACTATGAAAGTTGGACATAGGGTAGACAGTTTTAGCAGAAGACCAATCAATAGGATGACTGTGATCTCTGACATGACAGAAAAGAGCATTATTAGTGTCGGCAAGCCTAACACTATTTTTGTGCTCCCTAAGTCTGTCAGAAAGAGATCGGCCAGTTTCTCCAAAGTACTGAAGAGGACAGGAGGAGCAAGAAATAGAGTAGACACCAGGAGAATCTATAGAGGGAGGGGAGGTATGAACTAGATTAGTGCGAAGAGTGTTAGTCTGGCGAAAGGTAAGTTTGATGTCTAAGGAACGGAGAGAGTTGTTGAGATTAGAGTCCCCTTTCCCAACGAAATTCACAGGGATACGATGATCTAGTGAGTACAAGAAGTGCACTTTCATTAAGGGTTCCATTGGGAAGAGGATTCAATGAACATAATGAAGCATAGCCCGAGACAGGATGGATAACAGCTGAGTGTAATGTGGGTTCTTGTAATCAAACACAAACTGGAAAACTGTAAGAATAATACCTGAAGCTCAACCCGGTTACCTCTGAGGCCTCGGATATTCCACTGTAGATAAGCCATGATTTGAGAAGAGAAGGATACAAGAAATATAAATCAATAGGTATCTACGGACTAGAAGGGTTAGTAAAGTCTACATATGGAGGCAGCGGAAAACAAGTAAGCAGTGAAAAATTGGAATACTGCAAAGAAAAGAGTTGCTCAGATGGAGTAGAAGAGTGAAGAGTAGTGACGGTAAGTGGATCAGTATTTAGTCTCCTAAATTTATTCGGACATAACTTCAAGAGTTTCAGAGGACAAGGACGTTGTAGGTGGGACGACATCTGAAATAGAAGGGGGAGCGTGAGTAAGATCGAGGCGACGATTGATGTTACCCAAATAGGGGAGGGGGGGGGGGTAAGAAAGGTTAAAGTTAACTTGGGACGAAGCTTTGGAGAGGAGAGGCGAGGAAGAAACTGAAACCTCGGAGGGGACAGAAAAGGAAGAAACTTGGGAGAGGACAGAAGACGGATGGACTGTACGAGGGGGAGGATGAACCCTCACACTCGTAACAAAGCTAGTAAGTGGTAAGGAACCAAATACTAAAACTGGAAGGGGAAAATATCCGAGTAGGATATTTTTCTGATACTGGGTTGGAGTTGTCAGTAAGAAGATAAACGACTCTAATGTGACTCTCAGTTTGGCAGGTGTACACGGTGTGTATAAGTGGCTGTGATGAACACCAAACAACCTGTAACATTCTTGACGCTCACAACATAATCACCCCCCTCCCCACCCAATAGCTCAGTAAAAGTTGGAAATTTACATTCCTCTATTGGGTAGCATGCCACAATGGCACAAATTAAAGAAAAACTTGTTAATGGGACCGCTGTTCCTCTCATACCATCCTACACAGCTGACTGTGCTTGACCAAAAACATAAAATTTAATCAATTTAATTAATGGTAAATATCTGTAAGGTCAGGTCACTGCGACAGGGAAGGGCAATAGACAGTAATAATAATAATAATAATACTTTAATGAGACATTGTACAATGATACATGGTAGACATAGTTATACATAGGTATTACATAGTTATTAATGAGATGTACATGCCAAAAGCCCCTAATATGCTGTGCATTGCGGGCATTCTTAGGACTACTTAATTCTAGACTACATGGTAAAAAGTTATGGTTGATAATTTATAAAATAAGTATAATTGTGTATCTAAGATAACAATTTAAAACAATTAATTGCATTGCAGTTACAGTTTACGTGGTCATTATAATGTAAATGTTGAGGAAATAGTTAGCTTAGTATGTATTATTCATAACAGGTTTTACATTCAATTGATTAGTCAGGTTTTTACATTAAGTGATTATTCTACTTTGTTGGGAATGTTTGATATTGAGCATTTAGCTTTGGGTGAGAAGGTGTTTTTTTAGCATCGTTTTGAATTGGGGTACAGGCAGGGTTTCTTTGGCAATGACAGGTAATGAATCCCAAATTTTCGTGCCTTTTATATGCATTGAGTTTTTACATAGTGTTAGATGGACACGGGGAACATCGAGGAGTGATCTATGTCTAGTGTTATGGTCATGTGTCCTGTTAAAATTGGTAAGGAGAAGTTTGAGTGGTGGGTTAATATTTGCATAGAGTGTTCTATGTATGTAATAGGCACAGTAAAATGTATGGATGTCTTGTATGGTGAGTAAGTTTAGGTTTTTGAATATTGGTGGAGTATGTTGTCTGGAGTGTGAATTTGTTATCATTCTAACTGCTGCCTTTTGTTGTGTTATTAGTGGTCTGAGATGAGTTATTGATGTAGAGCCCCATGCGCAGATTCCATAGGTGAGGTAGGGGTAAATGAGTGAGTGATATAGGGTAAGGAGAGCTGGTTGTGGAACATAGTACCGTATCTTGGATAGTATTCCTACGGTCTTTGAGACTTTCTTGGAAATTTGTTGTATATGTGTCTGAAATTTGAGGCCACTGTCAAGATGGATTCCTAAGAATTTTCCCTCTGTGAGTTTTGTGATAGGGGACCCGTTTATCATTATGTTAAGTGGTGCGTTTGTAGCTCTGTTCCCAAACAACAGTCTAGGACCCCTGTAGACGGTAACCACGTGTCCCCTCACCCACAAAAAATCCCTATTGTGGGAAAAATGTTTAAAGCTACCCATCACTCTAATCCTAACCAGTAATATAATATTTACATATTCACATGATATATCCTCAGTAATAATAATGCCAACACGGTTCACCATCGTGTTGGCATTTGCAGTGATGTTTGATCAAGCTGTTGCTTAATTGCCGAGGCAATTCGTAGCCATCTTGAAAGGCATAAAATGATTAATGAATCTCAACACGGTTTTACTAAGGGGCGTTCCTGTCTTATGAATTTACTACCTTTTTTCACTAAGGTGTTTAAGGAGGTAGATCATGGTAATGAATATGATATTGTGTATATGGACTTCAGTAAGGCTTTCGATAGAGTTCCACATCAGAGGCTATTGAGGAAACTTAAGGCACACGGAATATTAGGAAAAAAATTTTCCTGGGTAGAGGCATGGTTGACAAATAGGCGGCAGAGAGTTTGCATAAATGGGGAGAAATCAGAATGGGGGCACGTCACAAGCGGTGTTCCACAGGGGTCAGTTTTGGGCCTCTTGTTGCTCACAATTTACATAAACGACATAGATGAGGGAATAAATAGCAACATAAGTAAATTTGCTGATGACACCAAAATATGCCGTCCAATTCATTCTAATGAGGACATTAGAGCACTCCAGGATGATTTGAATAGACTGATGCAGTGGTCGGAGAAGTGGCAGATGCAGTTTAATGTAGACAAATGCAAAGTTCTAAATGTTGGGCAGGAAAATAACCATGCCACATATAAACTGAATAATGTAGATCTTAATACTTGTGATTGCGAAAAGGATTTAGGAGTTCTTGTTAGCAGTAATCTGAAACCTGAAAACTCACCTGAAAGGGGAGTTTATTCTTTTTCTCGGAAATACAGGGTCTTATGAAGTACTGCTATAACCACCTCTCGCTCTAGCAGAACTAAAATCCATAGTGGGTAACAAAAGGCGTACTAATGCGCTATCCACAGTGCATAAATGTTCGCAATAACGCTAACAGAATCCTTAGCTACATATCAAGAAGCAAAATAATAGAAGTCCTCAGGTTGTTCTTCAACTCTATATATCCTTGGTTAGGCCTCATTTAGATTATGCTGCACAGTTCTGGTCACCGTATTACAGAATGGATATAAATGCACTGGAAAACGTACAGAGGAAGATGACAAAGTTGATCCCATGTATCAGAAATCTTCCCTATGAGGATAGACTGAGGACCCTGAATCTGCACTCTCTAGAAAGGCGTAGAATTAGGGGAGATATGATTGAGGTGTATAAATGGAAAGCAGGAATATATAAAGGGAATGTAAATAGCGTTCTGTAAATATCCTGCCAATACAGGACTCGCAGCAATGGTTTCAAGTTGGAAAAGTTAAGATTCAGGAAGGATATAGGAAAGCACTGGTTTGATAATAGAGTTGTGGATGAGTGGAACAAACTCCCGAGTACCGTCATAGAATCTAAGACGTTGTGTAGTTTTAAAAATAGGTTAGATAAATACATGAGTGGGTGTAAGCCGGGGAGTGATGGACCTGCCTCGTATTGGTCAATAGGTCTGCTGCAGTGTTCTTGCTTTCTTATGTTCTTACCCGAAAGCGCCTGTGCAAGACCGTTTTTGAACTTTCAGACAGTCTGATAAAATATGGCCAGGGTTACGAAAATAGTGGCAGGACACAGACTCGTGAATCTCGTCTTGATGAGTACCTTCCTGGTCTTTAAAGTTGTGTCAAGGCTCACTCGCAACTTTCGTCTTCATGCCACCTGCAGAGCTCTTTCCCCGATATTCTATATTTCCACAATGCTGGTGGGAAAAAGGTTTGAAAGCTTTCTCACTCAGGTACCAGTTAGCTTTAAAAGTGTCTGCCAACTTAGCTGCCTCCAGAGCTGTAGTCAACTTATGATCCTCCAGGAAGACCGTCACCTCCTGACCAACTGACTTGAGAAAGTTATCGAGAGAAAAAATAATTGCACAAAGTCGCTAAATTTTGAAATGCCAGCGGCTTTAAATCACTTCATGAAAGCTTTTGACTGGAGCCTATTCAACTTAAATTCTCGCCGGTATTTGCCAGGAAAACTGATATGCACTGAATACTGTCGTCATCATAGTGCTTTAATAAGAGATGTCTTTATCGCCGAGGTTAGAAGTGAACTCCTGTACTTTATCATACAATGCTGTGTGAACAAATTCTGCTCAGTGTTCGATTGGTTACTGAAGAGCTCGATCCTGATTTTCGAAAGATTCGAAAAAAATCAATATCCGACTCTGAAAAACGAAGTTCCTAGGGCACAGACTTTAGCAACTTCGCAAACGCACGCTGTTCTCTCGACTGTTTAAGAGTCAATGAAACAGACTTATTCTGAAATAAACCAAGTTCACCAATTGCTTCTGCGACTGGCAGGGTATCAGGAAGAGTTTCATGAGTAAGCTCAGCACCATTACGAGCAAAGAAACAGAGTTGGGAATGAAGACTAACACGAACTTCCTCAGTAGCTGACATACCAGACTGAGACTCCATACTGGATGACTTCAACCCTTAGCTTGTCATATATTAGCTTACAATGCTGTGCAGCAGTTAAGGTACGTTTATATTCAGTGCTAATTAAACGAGAAAAACACCAGCAGGGCTGTAAAGATAGTCTAGGCAAGGATTGCAAAGAATATCCTGTTACCAAATGCCTAATAAACACTGGAAACATTACCCAGCTAGCATCATTAACAAGCATCACTCAGCTGTAATTAGCAATATAGTAAGATAGCATAATGTAGCAGGACAGCGCAATGCAATGTAGCAATCAAAATAATCCCAGACAAGCTAACACGGATACATTGAAAGTGTTATTGTATCTGACTGTAAACCACTTCTCCACACAAAGAACAGTACTTGGGCAGATAAAGGTAAGGCAAACACAGGAGGGTAGTTTTATAGTACCTGTACGTTCCTTTCACCAGCATATTTATAGTATGTACAAAGTGTATATTATCAGCAGAATGATAATGAAAGAGAAGAGCCACTCACTACAGTTCGCTGTACATCCTCACGATAGATCAGTATGTATGATTGAATTTGAGCATGGCGCCTAGTGGCCCCATGGCCAGGTGGCTAAAGCT
>WNWK01047304.1:0-13981 GCA_009830355.1 Cherax destructor | reverse complement strand
TTTTTACCTTTTGTTGGGAAATTATGGGATCCATCTACCAACTTTTCCTGTTATTCCTTTATCACGCTTTTTTGTGTGCTATTAAAACCTTTCCACCTTTGTCAAAGGTTTTTAAAATCTGTGTATAACATCTGCATTCTTTTTTATCTTCTGAACACCCAAACCTTGTCGAGGGCCCAGTAGTTGGGACAGACAGATTCCTGCTCTAAACCCATGCTGTCCGGGGTCAAACGATGTACAAGAGGGGTCATCTTGCTTCTTAGAACCCTTTAAAAGATTTTTATGAAAAGGGACGAAAGAAATTGGGTCTGAGTTTTTTGTTATTGTTTTTCCCCCCTTTGTGGAGCAGGAAAAACCTGTTTTTTGGGGGGGTAGTTGGGGAATCCCCGGTCCATGCTCCCCCCCCCAATGTTAAAAGCATGTGATGGGGGTTTTTGCAGTTTTTGGATGAACACGGAGTTCCATGAGTCTGGGCCTGGAGCAGAGTGTAAGGGCATGTCATTTATTGTTTTGGTCATTTGGCGCGGGGGGTGATGTCAAAAAGGCATGTGTCTGCCGTTCGGGTGGCATTTCCAAAAAAAAAATTCATTTTAGGTTTTCGTTTTCAGTCGGGTTAGGGCTCCCAAAACCTACCATACTGGGATTTAAGAAGTAAATTTTGTTGTCATTTTGGGGGGGGGCCCAAGTTTTGCCCCAACCCGCCCCCAGCATACATCGGGGGATTCCCAAAACAAACCCCTCTGTCTTCAAGAGGTTTTAACAGGCACCCCAAGTCGGTACCTGATCACCGGGCTGTGGTTCACGTTGGACGGGCGGGCGTGAAAACAGCCGGGGTTGATCAGGCTCTGGTCCAACAGGGGGCCCGGGGGTCACAGACCGGGCCGCCGTTGACCCCGGAATTTCTCTCCCCAGGAGACTCCAGGCAGCCCCACCCCGTTTAAGTGGGGGCCCAAACGGTTGTTGTCTTTTTTTTTGTTTTTGAAAGGGGAAAAAGTTTTGGGTTTCTTTAAATTTCATTTATGGTTTTTAGTTTTTCCCCGGCCCTTGTTTCCCCTGAAGTTTCCCCCTTTTAGTTTTACCCGAGTTTCCCATTTTCCCCCAGTGTCCCCCTACTTTTTTTCCCCAGAGATATTGGCCTCCTTAGCCCCCTCCGTTATTTTTTTGTTTTTGCCCGGTTTAGGAGCCCCTCTCTTTTCTAGTTTGCATTTTCCTCCTCCTTTTTCTTAAGGGGGAATTTCCCCGGGGGAGCAAACCTCAAGTAGCACAGAGTTAATTTGTTTTTAGACATAGGTTTAGATCCGTGATGTTTGGGGGCAATCTTCCAGTTTATATCATTTAGATTTGGGTTTTTATTTGGGTCCCACCTTATTTTTTTTTGTTATTGAAGTTGAATATGGAGAAAAAGCCCCCAAGGCTGATCACTTTTTGTTGACGGGGGCCCCCCGATGAAAATTTTCGGGTTTTCTATTATTTTGTGACTAAAGGGGGTTTTTGGGATAAAAGGACTTTTCGATCGGATCATCATTTGGGAAGATGAGGTCCAGCGATTCTCTAATTTTGTGGGCTCTACTATTTGGTTTTTGAATTTGGGGCAGAGATTTAAAAGTTCATGCATGGGGAATTTTTCCCACTGACCCGCCCCCCTTTGTTATTCTGCTCCCACATTGTTTGAAAATGCCCCTTTTTTAGGTGCCTGAGGTTGAAACCCCAGTAAAAGAAAAAGAAAAGGGAGCGGGAAGATTTTCCAGCATTTAAAATTTGAAGCTTTTCCGGGAATTTTTGGGGACGTTGATCCGGGGGTTTGTAGAAAACCCAAGATGACCGGGAAATTTTTCCCTTTTCCTTCCAATATTTCCCAACTACATCTTTTTTGAGTGCTTTTAAAAAGTTCTGAAAATATAAGTGACTTGTGAAAACAGGCAAAACCCCCTTTTCCCCTTTGTTAAACTCGTCACCCCCGTATAGGTTGTAGCCCGGGATCCATATTTTTGTCCAAGTGATTCTTATGGGCTCGGAAACCCCAAAAACAAAATATTTAACCCTGGGCAGTCCCCCAATGTAAGGCCCCTTTTTTTTTTGTTGCTGGCTTTAGACCCTGTAAAGAAAGGGGATGAATGTAGTTGGATTGGGGTAGGGGGAGTTTTTTTTTTCCCCCCAAAAATATCTGTTGTAATGGAGTGGAGGCCACCACCAGAGGGTCCCCAAACAAGATTTAAACTTTTGGTTGGGATTATTGTCAACCCGCGTCTTTATGAAATAAGTGCGATAAAATTAATGAATTCAGAGACTACTCATTCAGAAATGTTCAAGATATGTCAAAGTTTTTTTTATCCACAGTGGTATATTACAGACCATTCTGGAAAAAAAACCTGACTTTGCTCCCTGTAAATAAAGCATTGACACGGTGGGTTTTGTGTGTATGTTATGTGTTATGTATTAAATGTATGTGGTGTATATATGTATTTTATTGTGTGTGTGTGTGACCCAAAAAAATTAAAATTTCAAAAATAACTAAATTACAGTTGTGGCGGGGTTTAGACTAATAGATTGTCATTGTTTTATAATTTGTTCATGAGTCCTTTGTACAGACGAAAAGAAAACCCTTTTTACATGATTCAAATTTTAAACTAGTGAATTAATTACCATTGAACCTTGTTCAGCTTTTTAAAATTTTTCCCAGCCCCCTTATATCCCTTTTAAAATCTGAAAAATCCCTTTGTAATTTGTCATGATTTTTTGACCATCTGAGTTCATTACCTTTGTAACCTTCTTTAGTTTTCAAAAATTTTAGGTCCAGTCCCCCGGGCCCATTTGGGGACCCCCTGACCTTTTTACTACCGCCCCCAGGAAAGGGGGGTGGGGGGCATAATAAAGATATCAAACCAAAAAAGCCCCATTGGGGCGTGATTCCACCCCAGAAATGATTGCAGTTGGATACTTTCGCTTTTCCCGCCAGCTTTTTTTTTTCCTTAAATAAAAAAAACCCCCCTCCGGGGGGCCGGGGACCCAGATTTTTCCATGGTCTGGGTGTTCGTGTCGCCGCACTTTTTTGGTGGTAGCCTGGAATATAAGTTTTTTGACTGTTTTTCCCGAAAGGGCAAATTTCAGGGGGGAAAACTTACAGGGCCAGAGGTTGCATTTGGCCGTTTTTATAGGGAACGGGAATTTCTGGGTGGTTAAAATTTTAAAGTTTTTTCCCCTCGATTTCCCCGATTTTCCCTGCCACAGATACCAAGTGTATAAATTCAAAAGGTTTTTTTCGCTTCCTTTTTTTTTTTTGGAACCCCTGTTCCCCCTTTTGGGGGTGTTCAGTTTTGTCTGGGTTTTTATTTGTGCCAACAATGGGGATTCCCAAAGTTTCCGGCAAATTTTTCTTCAGTATTTCCCCGGGGATCCCCCTTTTTTACTATCTACCGGGTTTTGCCAGTTTGAACACTGTTTTTTGGGGTGTCCCCATTTTACACCCCGTTTCCCCATTTATTTCACCAGAGCCTTTTTCCTCCTTTAGGGACCAACATTTATTTCTCCATTTTAAATTTACTGGGTACCATTTTCAACATCTGTACCAGGGGGGAAAAACCATTGGGGCCCCATTTTTCTTCGAACTGTTATAGAAAGGGGCATGGTTTTTTTTGAAGTCCGATTTGGTGTTTTTCCCTCTTTTAATATCGGGTGATTTTATTCCAAGTTGGGCCCATTTTAAAACCAAAAACACTTCCCTTGCTTCTAATATCTCGGGGTTTTGAGTTTTGAATGTCTACACAAGGGGGGTGGCAGTATTTACCACAAAAGGCATGAATCCATGAAAAAGGGAAGTTTTTCTTTTTTGTTTGCATACCACACAGGGTTTTTATGATTGATTTTGTTTTTTTGGTTTTCTGAATTTTCCCAAAGGTTCCCCGAAGTGGTGATCCGCCTATTTTAATAATTCATTTTATTTGCATGTGTGTGTTTCTGCAATTTCCCCCAAGTTTTTGTTTATTATTGTTTGGGTGTTTGATAAGGGCCCTAAAAAATCCCGGGGCCGTTATTGACTCCGGACAAGGATACCAGTTTTGGGAAACCAGTCAATTGGGCCCCTTTTTTTCTTGGGTCTGACGAGATTCAGTGTCACTTATTTAATGGGAAACCGTGGGGGTTTTTTGGGGGTTTGGGACAGACCACTTGGGAAAATGAAAAACAAATAACACCGGGGACAAAAGGAAAAATTTCCGGCCCCCAAAACTAAAATTTTAATATGAGGAAGGAGCTTGGGGTTACTTAGTATCATGATAGGATTTTTTGAGATTAACACTGAATTGGGAATTTGATTGTTGAAATGAACCAGACACTGTCACAAAAAAATTTTAAATAAATCCCAGGGAAATAAATATCAGAAAACTAAATGGATTTTAAAAAGAATTACATTAAGTTTTACAACCTGATGAATTGATCACCGTAGGCAACAAGAAATTTCACCCTCCATGGAAAAACGTGTTCATTTAATATCACATACCTGCAAGCCCCCCCCAAGAAGCCTTTATTGCTAGTAATCCCTTTTAAATCACTTTTTAAAGCAACTGCTCAAGAAGAAATTTAACGCCCAGCTGGAGTAAAAGTTTCCCCCCTTTTATACACTTGGGTGGGTTAAACAGGAGTCTTCGGCAGGGACACCCCCTCCGGGGGCCACCTCCTAGTTAAGAACAAAAATTTTTTTTAACTAGGGAAAGAATTTAAAAACCGGCGCCCACACTGCAAACTGAATTTTTTTGCAATTCCCTTTTGGACTAAAGCTAACTTATGACACTGGGGCTTGACTCTATCATTATTACTGATTCTATGTCATCATTGAAGGCCCCACCCTAATAAAACCCCCCCAGCAGCTCATTGGAGAAAGGGATAGACCCCCAAAAACTGTAAAAAATTAAAGACATTTTTATGGGTTCCGTCACACATTGGATTATTCCCTTTATGAATAAAGTTGATATGTTTGGGCCCAAAAAGAGCAAACCCCCAAAAGGGGAATGTAGAATATAAAATTTTTGGATATCTGTGTCTAGCATTAGGAAAAAATATTAGGAGAAAATAAATAATGAAAATGATAGCTATAGGAAAAGAAGCCTGAGTAGATTTTATAACCCACTATGATAACATGAATGTAGATAAATGTTTATGGAGCAACTTTCAATGTGAACAGATTTACTGATGTTGTAGTGGCCAGGCCGTTTTTCTACAAGTACTTCTGGGAGTTTGGGAGATACAGGATGATCAAACCAAATTTCAAATTATGTGATCGGGCATATGGTCACTGTCTTGAACACCATTTCTGGGAAATTTTCCACTTATTGAGGAAATATAGAGATAGAAAGAAAAAAAACCCATGTGAATGTCAAGATATCTTATTTAGTGAAGGTAAAAATAACCCCTTTATTCTAAGCAAATTTCCTAAATTTGCTTGGGGAAAGATGGGGAACTGTAGATATTAAAACCCAAAATTAACCCCCTGAACGGCCTATCTGTGCTCAAGGGTAATGCGAAAAACAGATGGAATGTTTTTGGAGCAACTTCAATGTGAGCAGACTGACTGATTTTTAAAGGGGCCCGCCCCAGGGTTTACAAGGGACTTTGACAGTTTGGGAGACAGATGATGATCAAAAATAAACAAATTTTGTGATCAGGCATAGGTCACCTGTGTGAACACTATGTGCTTAATTGTACCCATTTAGGGAAAATGAGAAGACAAATAAAACCCATTTAAGGGTTAAGAATCCTTTTTTTCATGAAAAAGATACCCGCTTGTAACAGATAATTGAAATGTAGATAAGGAACCCAAATGTACAATTGTTAATTTCCTTTGGGGGAGTGCCTAGGCCTTTTTTATCCATACCCTTTTCGCTACCGTCCACAGGATGGATATAAAGGGAAAATAAAAAGCCACTTGGGGGCAAAAATTTTAAATTCTGACGGGGGGGCCCACTCTGGCACCCTGGTTTCCCCCCCAGTGGCTACTGGGAAAACCATAAACCTCAGGGCCACCGGGGGACTATGAACTCTCAGAGGGTACTGGAATACTATATAACACAGGGGGCTAATGGGAAAACTATATAAATCCCCTTAGTTTCTGGAAGACTATATAACTCAAGGGCTACCAAAAACCATAACCCTTGGGAAAAAATTTAAGACCATATAATTTCAACGGCTACTCGAAGACTATTAATAATAGGCTACAGGAAAAATATATAATCCCCATGGGCCCTGGAAGACCATAACTCAGGGGAAATAGAAGACTATAAAACCTCAGGGGAACTGGGGAAGACTACATAACTCATTGGCTACTGGAAGACTATATAACTCTAGGGGCTACGGGAGGACTATAACCTTTGGAGCAGGGAACTAAATAACAAAAGGGCTACGGAATACTATGTAACTGTCAGGGCTCAAGAAAAAAATAACTATTGGCAGTAGAAGACTATAAACTCTTTTTGGGTATGGAAGACTATATAACCTCGGGGGCTACTGGGGCTCGGAAGACTAGATAACTTTCGGGGCTACTGGAGACTATAAACCAGCAGCTATTTGAAGACTATAACCCAGGGGCTAATGGATGACCAATATCTCAAAGGCTTCGGGAAGACTATAATACCTCAGATGCACTGGGAGAATAAATAACTCTCAGGGGCTACTGGAAGACTATATAACTCCAGGGGCTAGTAGAAGTCTATATAATTCACGGGCTACTTGAAGACTATAACTTCATGAGCTACTATCAGACTATATAAATTTTTGGGGCTACTGGCAAAACTATAAAACTCTCAGGGCTACTGAAAGACATATAACACCAGAGGCTCTTGGAAGACTATTTAAATCTCTTACTGGCAGACTGCATAACTCTCAGGGGCTGCGGGAACACAATATATCTCGGGGCTACTGAAGACTATATAATCTCAGTGGCTACTGGAAGACTATATAACTCTCAGGAATCCTGGAAGACTATATGTCTCTGGAGGCTACTAAAAGACTATAATCTCAGGGGCTACTTAAGAGAATATATCTCTCAGGGGCTACTAGAAGACTATATAACTCTCAGGGCTACTGGAGGCCTACATAACTAAAGGGCTAATGGAAGAGTGTATAACACTCAAGGCTAATGCAAGACTATATAACTCTCAAGAGCTACCGACATATAAACTCTGGGATGCTGGGAATATATAACTCTCTTGTACTGGAACACATAAACTCAAGGGGCTACTGGAAGACTATATAACTTCAGGTGCTCTTGGAAGACTATGAGCCTGGTTAAAGGGCAGACTTATAAATCTTACTGGATACTGGCAGACTGTTAAGCTAAGGACACTGGAAGACTAATAAATCTCAGTGGCTACTCTAAGACTATATAACTGTTAGGGGCTACTTTAAGACTATATAACTAATGGGCTAAGGAAGACTATATAACTTTCACGGGCTACTGAAAGACTATATAACTCTCAGGGGCTACTGGAAGACTATATTCTCTCAGGAACAACTAAAGACTATAACTCTCATGGCTACTTTAAGAATATATAACTCTCAGGGCTACTGAAAGACTGTATAACTCTAAGGGGCTACTGGAGCACTATATCTCGGGGCTACTGGAAGACATAACTCTCTAGGGCTACTGGGTGACTATGTAATCTCAGAGGCTACTGGAATATTATATAACACAGTGGCTACTGGAAGACTATAAACTCCCATCAATTGCACAACCCAGGACAGCATGGGTTTAGAGCAGGCAGCTCCTGTCTGTCCCAACTACTGACCACTACAAGGTCCTGGATGCTCTAGAAGATAAACAGAATGCAGATGTTATATACACAGATTTTGCAATTGACAAGGTGACCTTTGACAAGTGTGACCATGGTAATAGCGCACAAAATGCGTGATAAAGGAATAACAGGAAAAGTTGGTAGATGGATCTATAATTTCCTATCATGTAGAACACAAAGAGTAGTAGTCAACAGAGTAAAGTCTGAGCCAGCTACTGTGAAAGCTCTGTTCCACAAGGCACAGTACTTGCTCCCATCCTATTCCTCATCCTCATATCAGACATTGACAGGGATAAAGCCACAGTGCTGGTCTTCCTTGCAGATGACACCTGTATCTGTGACAGTGTCTACCGTTGAAGACACTGCAAGACTCCAAGCAGACATAAACCAAATCTTTAAATGGGCTGCAGAAAACAATATGAAGTTCAATGATGAAATTTCAATTACTCAGATAAGGAAAACGTGAAGAAATTAAAATCTCATCGGAGTACAAAACTAATTCCAACTACACAATAGAGCGAAAAACTAATGTCAAAGACCTGGAGTGATCATGTCAGAGGATCTCACCTTCAAGGACCATAACAAAGTAGCAATTGCATCTGCTCGAAAATGACAGGATGGATAATGAGAACCTTCAAACCTGGGATGCCAAGCCCATTTTGACACTTTACAAATCGCTTGTTCTATCTAGGTGGAATATTGCGCACACTAACTGCACCTTTCAGGGCGGGTGAAATTGCTGACCTGAAAATGTGCACAGAACCTTCACCGCACGCATGGTGCATAAACCACCCAATCTACTGGGAACGCTTGAAGTTCCTAACCTGTACTCTCTAGAACGCAGGCGGGAGAGATACATTATTATATACACATGGAAAATTCCCGAGGGATTAGTACCAAACTTGCACACAAAAATCACTCCCTACGAAACAAAGACTCGGCAGGCGATGTAACATCCCCCCAATGAAGAGAGGTGCCACTAGCACGTTGAGGGACAACACAATAGTGTCAGGGCCCAAGATTGTTCAACTGCCTCCCAGCATACATCAGGGATTACCAACAAACCCCTGGCTGTCTTCACAGGCACTGGACAGGACCCAAGTCGTTACCTGATCAGGCGGGCTGTGGTTCGTACGTTGGACTGCGTGCGGCCAGCAGTAAGCCTGTTGATCAGGCTCTGGTCCAACAGGAGGCCTGGTCACAGACCGGCCGCGGGGCGTTGACCCTGGAATTCTCTCCAGGTAGACTCCAGGTAGGCTACTGGGTGACTATGTAACTCTCAGAGGCTACTGGAATACTATATAACACAGAGGCTACTGAAGACTATAACTCTCAGGGAATATATTAAGACTATATAACTCTCAACGGCTACTGAAGACTATATAACTAACAGGGCTACAGGAAAACTATATAACTCTCATTGGCTACTGAAGACTATATAACTCTCAGGGCTACTGGAGGACTATATAACTGTTTGAGGCTACTGGAGGACTAAATAACTAAAGGGCTACTGGAAGACTATAACTCTCATGAGCTACTGGCAGACTATATAAATCTTTGGGGCTACTGGCAGACTATAAAACTCTAGGGCTACTGGGAAAACTATATAACTCAAAGAGGCTACTGGGACACTATATTACTCGGGGGCTACTGGAAGACTATATAACTCTCAGAGGGTCTTGGAAGACTATTTAAATCTCGGGCTACTGGCAGACTGCATTACTTCTCAGGGACTGCTGGAAACACAATATATCTCGGGGCTACTGGAAGACTATATAACTCTCAGTGGCTACTTGAAGACTATATAACTCTCAGTGGATCCTGGAAGACTATATGTCTCTAAGAGGCTACTGATAGACTATAACTACTGGAGGCCTACATACTAAAGGGCTAATGGAAGAATGTATAACACTCAAGGGCTAATGCAAGACTAATTAACCTCAAGAGCTACTGGCAGACTATATAAATCTTTGGGGGTGCTGGGAATATATAACTTCTTGGGCTACTGGAAGACTACATAACTCTAAGGACTTCTGGAACACTATATAACTCGGGGGCTACATGAAGACTATATAACCTCAGGTGCTCTTGGAAGACTATGTAGCTCTCAGGGGGTAATGGCAGACTATATAAATCTCTGGGGCTACTGGCAGACTATATAAATCTTACTGGGTACTGGCAGACTGTATAACTCTCAGGGATACTGGAAGACTATATAACTCTCAGTGGCTACTCTAAGACAATATAACTGTTAGGGGCTACTTTAAGACTATATAACTAATGGGCTACTGGAAGACTATATAACTTTAACGGGGTACTGAAAGACTATATAACTCTCAGGGGCTACTGGAAGACTATATTTTCTCAGGAGCAACTAAAAGACTATAACTCCATCGGCTACTTTAAGAATATATCTTTTCAGGGGCTACTGGAAGACTATATAACTCTCAGGGCTACTGGAACACTACATAACTCTCAGTGGCTACTGGAAGACTTATTACTCTCAGGGCTACTGGAAGACATATAACTCTCAGAGGCTACTGGAAGATTAGATAACTCAGGGGCTACTGGAAGACATATAACTCTCAAGGGCTGTTGGAAGTCTATAAACTCTCGGGGGTTACTAGAAGACTATATAATCTAAGGCTCTGGAAGATAATATAACCCCGGGGGTTATAGAAGACTATATAACTCTCAGAGGCTAGTGGATAACTATATAAGTCACCAGGGTTTGGAAGACAATATAATTCTCATGGGCTACTGAAGGACTATAAAACTTTCGGGGGGCTATTGGAAGACTATATATCTCGGGGCTATTGGAAGACTATATAACTCTCAGTGGTTACTGAAGACTATATAACTCTCGGGGGCTCGGGAAGACTATATAACTCTCGGGGCTAATGGGGGAAATATATCTGAAATGCAAAGATATATAACCCCGGGGGCTACGGGAAGACTATAAACTCTCGGGGGCTACTTGAAGACAATTTAAATCTAGGGCTATGGAAGACTATATAACTCTCAGGAGCTACGGGAAAAAAGAATATAATCTCTGCTGCTACTGGAAGACTATATAACTCTAAAAGGCTTCTGGAAGACTATTTAACTCCAGAGGCTACGGGAAGAATATAAACTCTCAGGGGCTAAGGGAGGCCCTAATTTGAAATGCTACTGCAAGACTATATAACTCCGGGGACTATTGGAAGACTATATAACTCAAAGGTTTGGAAGACAATAAAACCCTTTTTGGTGTTTATTGAAGAATAAATAACTCTCGGGGGGCTTCGGGAAGACTATATAAATTGTTGTATTGAAGACTATATAACCCCTGGGGTTTGGAAAACTATAAAAACCCCAGGGCTTTTGGAAGACTATATAACCCCAAGAGCAACTGGCAGACAAAAAAATTTTGGGGACTAATGGCAGACTATAAATTTTTAGAGGCAATGAAAGACTATATAATTTGGGGCTAGGGAAGACAAAAAATCCAATTTCGGAGACGGGTATAATTTGGGGTATATAATTTGGGGCCCCTGGAAGAAACTCTGGGGTTTTTGGAATACTTTGTAACTCCCGGGACCCAATGTTAGACTATATAAATCTCTGGGACTACTGGCAGACTATATAAATCTCACTGGTACTGGCAAAACTGTATAACTTAGGGGCTATATAACTTGGGGGGCTACTGGAAGACTGTGTAACTCTAAAAGGGCTACAAGAAGACTATATAACTCTTGGGGGCTTTTGAACATTTAATAACTCTCAAAGGCTAGTAAAAGACTATATAACTCTCGGGGGCTACTGGAACACTATATATTTTGGGGGGGCTACTGGAAGACTATATAACCTCAGTAGCAAACGGGGAAGACTATATAACTTCAGGGGCTCCCGGAATACTATATCTCTGGGGCTACGGGGAAGACTATATAATTTTCCCAAGGGCTACTGAAAGACTATATAACCTCAGGGGCTACGGGAAGACTGTATATCCCCCAGAGGCTTCAAGAAGACAATATAACCCCGGGGCTACTGGAACACTATATAACTCCCCAGGGGTTACTGGAAGACTATATAACTATCGGGGGAAACTGGCAGACTATATAAATCTCTGGGGTTACTGGCAGACTACATAACTTTCGGGGGCTACTGGAGGACTATATAACTTTTCGGTACTACTGGAAGACTATATAACCCCTCAGGTACTACTGGAAGACTATATAACTTCATTGTCTACTGGAAGACTATATAACCCCAGGTACTACGGGAAAAACTACATAACCCCTCAGTGGCTACGGGAATACTATATAACCTCATGGTCTACGGGAAGAATATATAACTCGAAACCCACTGGAAGACGAAACTCTGGGGGCTACAAGAAGCCTATATAAACCTCAGAGGCTAAGAAGACTAAAACTCCCAGTGGCTACTGGAAGACTATATAACTCTCATGGTCTACTGGAAGAACATATAACCCCCATGGCTACTGGAAGATTGTATAACTCCCAGGGCTACAAGAAGACTATATAACTCTCAAAGGCTACGGGAAACTATATAACTCTCGGGAGCTGGTAAAAGACAATATAACTCTCAATAACTGTTGGAAGTCTATATAATTTCCCCAGGTTTACGGGAAGACTATATAACTCTCAGTTGCTACTGGCAGACTAAAAGGAGTCTCAGGTGCTATTAGAAGAATAAATAATTCACGGGCTAAAAAGGGATTATATAACTCTCAGGGGCTAGTAGAAGACTATATAACTCTCGGGGGCTACTGGAAGATAATATAACTCTAGGGGCTACAGGAAGACTATATCACTTTCAGAGGTTTCCCCGGGAAAGGCTGTTTAACTCACAGAGGCTTCTGGATAACTACATAACTCTCCAGGGCTACTGGAACACAAAAAAACTCTCAGAGGCTACTGGAAGAATATATAACTCCCCAGAGGCTCCCGGAAGAATATATAATTTGGGGCTACTGGAAGACTATATAACTCAGGGGCTACGGGAAGACTATATAAACTCTCAGTGGTTACTGGAAGACTATAAACTATCAGGGGCTACTGAAGCCCACAAACTCGGGGGCCACTGGAAGACTATAAAACCTGGGGGGCCCAGTGGAAGACAATTTAACTCTCAGGGGCTACTGGAAGACTATATAACTCTCAGGAGCTACGGGAAAAAAATATAACTCCCGGGGGCTACTGGAAAACTACATAACTCTCTGCTGCTACTAGAAGACTATATAACTCTCAGAGGTTTCGGAAACTATTTAACTCTCAGAGGCTACGGGAAGAATATATAACCTCAGGGGCTAAAAGAGGACTATATATCTGAAATGCTACTGCAAGACTTTTTTTAGCCCCGGGGACTATTGGAAGACTATATCTCAGGAGTTTCTGGAATACTTTTCCCCCCAAAGGCTACGGGGAAGACAATATAACTCTCGGGGGCTACCTGGAGTCTACCGGGAGAGAAATTCCCAGGGGTCAACCCCCCGCGGCCCGGTCTGTGACAAGGCCCCCTGTTGGACCAGAGCCTGATCAACCAGGCTGTTACTCCCGGCCGCCCCGCAGTCCAACGTAGGGCCACACCCCGGGCGGGGATCAGGTACCGATTTGAGGTGCCTGTCCAGTGCCTGCTTAAAGGGGCGGGGCCGGGGGTTTTTTGGGAACCCCCCTGATGTAGCTGGGAGGCAGGGGAACAATTTTGGGGCCCCCTGACACTTATTGTGTTGTCCCTCAACGTGCTAGTGGCCCCCTGCTCTTCTTTGGGGGGATGTTACACGCCTCCCGGGAATTTTTTTTTGCCGTGGGGAGGATTTTTGTGTGAAAAGTTTGGTACTAACCCCCGAGAATTTTCCATGGTATATAATAAGTATCTCTCCCCCCCCTCCCTTCTAGAGAGACAGGTTTGGGAACTTAAAAGAATAAATAACCTTGGGGATACTGGAAGACTATATAAATCTAAGTGGCTAGTAGAAGACTATAAACTCAATGGGGCTATTGGAAAACTATATAACTCTCAGGGACTATTGGAAGACTATATAACCCCTCAAGAGCCCCCGGCAGACTAAAAAAATTTTTTGGGACTAATGGCAGACTATATAACTCTCAGGGGTTTATTTGGAGATTATATAACTCGGGGCCCTTGGAAGACTAAAAACCCCGGGGGTTTTTGGAAGATTTTTTGTAACTCTCAGG
>WNWK01047303.1:0-13981 GCA_009830355.1 Cherax destructor | reverse complement strand
CTTCCTGCATTATATTCACACCACACATTGACCTCAGACATGACATCTCCACTGCCTCCAGCCTTCTCGTCGTTGAAACATTCATCAATGCTTACACCCATATAAGAGTGTTGGTATAACTATACTCTCATACTTTCCCCTTTTTTCCCATGGACAAAGTTTTTTGTCTCTACAGACTCGGTGCACCATCCCCTTTTCCCCCTCATAAACTATGATTCACCCATCTACAGACCTATCTGCTGACATGTCCACCCCTAAATATCTGAATACATTCACCTCCTCCATACCCCCCTTTAATCTGATATCCAATCTTTCGTCACCTAATTTTTTTGTTATCCTCATCACCTTCTCTTTCCTATATTCACTTTCAATTTTCTTCTTTTACACACCCCCCAAATTCACCCAATCCCCCCAAAACCACATGTCATCAGCAAAGAGAAACTGTGACAATCCACTTTGTATTTGATTCTTTTTTTTAACCCCACACCTTTTGCCAAGACCCTCGCATTCCTTCTCTTAAAACCCCCATCTATAAATATATTGAACAACCACGGTGACAAAAAACATCCTTGTCTAAGGCCTACGTTTCTTGGAAAATAATCCCCCCTCTCCCTACCCCTCATGAGCCTCACTATCCTCAAAAAAGGTCTTCACTGCTTTCAGTAACCTACCTTTTTCCCAACCCCTGCAACATCTGCCCATTGCCCCCCATCCACCCTATAATACCCCTTTTTCCCAAACCCAAAAATCCAAAAAACCTCACCCTTATTTAAATACTGTTCACCATATGTTTCACTGTAAACACTTGGTCTTCCCCCCCCACCTTCCCTAAACCCCTCCTTGTTCATCTGCTATCCTGCTCTCTGTCTTACTTTTAATTCTTTCAAAATAACTCAACCATACACTTTACCAGGATACTCAACAGACTTATTCCCTATAATTTTTGTACTTTTTTGCCCCTTTCCTTTATAAAAAGGAACTATACACCTCCCGTCCTTAGGTACCTTTTTCCCTTTCCATACATTTTTAAATAATAACCAAACTCCAAAAATATATCCCCACCCGCTTTTAACATTTTATCTTCATCCCATCAATCCCAGCTGCCTTACCCCCTTTTATTCCCCCTGCCTCCGAACTTCTCCCCCACTCCCCGTTCTTCCACACTCCCCCAAGATGCTTTCCCCCTTTCCCCAAACACGAAATCACAGCTTCCCTGTCTCTACACCAATTGTGGAGGAACTAGCCAACCCTGCTAGCACATGTGGAACTACTGATAGTTTACCACCCATACCGCATCCACCTGAATTTTGGGATAAGCATGTCACTCCTCCCAATACACACATCTCCAACAGTCAGACGGACGCTACACATGTAACCCCTGGAAGCTGGAGATGAGTCAGATGCACAGGACCCACCCGCATTGAATGATGAGGTAGTCATGTCACAGGCACCAAAAAAGAGCACTGATTTAACAAAGTACCTGTTAAACCTGCTAAGGTTATAGGGTTACAGAAAGAACTAAGTAGGTGAGCCTTCCTCGGGAGAGGCATTTGATTCGCCTGACCTTCCTCAAATTATAACAAACTTGCAGGAAAAATTGAGCATCTTGAACAGATGCACTCTGTAGGCAAAGCATAATAGTCTTACCATCTTATGAACACGAGATTGTAATAACTCACTACAATGGATAGATTACAAATTTTTTCATGGAACATTGCTTCTATTAGGAGGGGTTTTGCCTGACTTACATCATATTAGTGCAACCAAGAATATTGATGTCATCTGTTTGCGGGAATGTAGACTGAAAGAAGGAGTACCTCCCAAGTTGTCTGGATATGCAGCTTATAACTTAAGGTCAACCAACTGTTGTGTGATGTATGTCGGGAAAGAACTTGCCACATTCACTCCTTACCCTGCAGAGTTAGTTAGTTAGTTTGATATCTTTATTATGTACCCCATACCCATCCTGTGGGCGGTAGTCAAAAGATTACAGAGGTATATATGGGTCCAGGGACTGGACCTCGTTTGATAGCTGAGCAAGTTACAAAGGTAATGAACTCAGATGGTCACAATCATGACAAGTTACAAATGTATTTGCAGATTACAGAGGTATATATAGGGTCCAGAGACTGGGCCCCAAAGTTTTATAGCTGAACAAGGTACAATGGTAATGAATTCACTGTTACAAGGTAATGAATCATGGAATTTCATGATTTAATACTTTGTAACTAGTACCCTCAGAGTCGAGTAAACATGCAGTATCATGGTGTCAGAGTATACGCAGGCGATTTTTCCATAAACATTTTTAATCTTTATGCCCCAGCAAACCAGCTTGACCTGATGCTCTACAAGATCGCATCAATAGTGAACTACCCCCATACTTGGAGACTTTAATGCCAGACATAAGAATATTGGTGGGTCTATAACAAACACCAATGGAACTCAACTAGTGAAATTTCTAAATGAGCATGATAATGTTCGTATTGTAGGCACTCACAAAATGGGGGCATACTAGATCTGTGCCTTGGGTTTAATAATCAATACGATGCATGACTACCTGGAGTCTACCTGGGGAGAATTCCCGGGGTCAACGCCCCCCCGGCCCGGTCTGTGACCAGGCCTCCTGTTGGACCCGAGCCTGATCAACCAGGCTGTTTCCTGGCCGCACGCAGTCCAACGTACGAACCACAGCCTGGCTGGTCAGGTACCGACTTTAGGTGCCTGTCCAGTGCCTGTTTGAAGACAGCCAGGAGTTTGTTGGTAATCCCCCTGATGTATGCTGGGAGGCAGTTGAACAATCTTGGGCCCCTGACACTTATTGTGTTGTCCTCAATGTTATTGCAGATGCATTTAGTAGATTACCTATTGAAGATCACAGCTTAGAGTCAGGTACACCTTCAGAATATATAAGATTAGTCGAGTCCATCGTTTTCCCCAACATTTATCATTTGACAAAATCGAGGAAACTGGGATAGATGCGTATTATCCCAAGTAGTAAATAATGTTAAATATGGTTGGGGAAAAAATAATGTATTTTTATCTGACTATAATTCAGTCAAATCAGATCTGACTGTTCATGATGATGTATTATTGTATGGAAAAAGTGGTAGTGCCAGAAAGTTGGAGAAAGGTATTGGAGCATTGCATATAGGTCTTGGTTCGAGAAAGCAAAGCTGGCAGGGGTCTGGGGGCCAAAAATGGCCAAGATATTGAGAAGGACAAAGAGTTGCCCCATTTGTTTTCAAATTTTAAACTTTATCTCCTGTCCTATTTTGGGCCCCGACGGGAAACCAGGGTTTTAGAGTATTAGACTATGCAGGCCCAGTTGGGGGAAAATTTTTTTTTGGTTTTGGGATTTTTTTTCAAAATTCTTAGACGTCAAGTCACTAGTTCTATGACATCCACAGTGACTACTAGTTCGGGAAACCTTTTTTAAAATTTTGGGTTATCAGACATAGTTGTGTCAGATAATGCTGTTATTTGTATCCCAAGAACGGAATTTTTTTTAGTAAGAATAGTATTGAACATAACTAGCCCCATACCATCCACATCAAATGGTCTGGCAGAGAGAGCAGTACGGACATTGAAGGAAGGGTTACACAAGTTTACAAAAGGATCTCTCAATACCAGTTTATGTAGGTTCTTATATAACCATAGGAAAACTGTTCATTCCTCCACTAATAAGACACCAGCAGAAATGATGTTTCATAGGACTTTCAAAGTCCCTGTATCGGCTGTCAAATGTCATGTTAAAGAGGAAAATTCATTGTCTAACATGCCTGCTGGTGACTTTCAAGGAGTGGTGAAGCATTTTAAGGTTGATGATGCTGTGTATGCAAGGAATTTTGGGAAAGGTGACCTTGGGTAAAAGGGAAAAAATTGTGGAGATATTAGGGTTGGGAATTACAAAGTGTTAATTAGAGGGTTTGGTAACATGATATGGAAAAGGCATATAGATCAGCTCATGCCAAGGTTTAGGAGTGGAGAGCAACCACTGATTCCAACAGTACCAGAAGCAGTAAGGAGGGTTTAGAGGAACTGGCCACAACAGATAATAATGGTAATAAACTTAAAGAGCAGGTTAGATACAGGAAGAACCTCCTGGGAGGTTTGTGGAACCAGCCGGGAGAGAAGAGGAGGCACCTCAGGACAGCGAAAACCCTCCAACTCCGGCGTTCCAGCAGATTTCAAACCTCAGATAGGTTGGATTTATAAGTTGGATGATATAATGTAATTTAGGAAAGGAGGAATGTAAGGGGTTGGGAGCAGTAGGAGGATTGAATACTGTTTGTTTGGTTCAGTCATTTATAATTGTTTTGTTAATGTTGTTGTTTGTTATGGAGCAGCCCGGGAGAGTACATTGTTAGTGTTACTCGGGTTTTATTAACATACAACCACTACACTATTACACCATGGTCACACTTGCAAAGGGTTTTGCAAAGTCTGTGTATATAACATCTGTATTCGGTTTATCTTCTAGAGCATCCAGGACCTTGTCGTAGTGGTCCAGTAGTTGGGACAGACAGGAGCGGCCTGCTCAAACCCATGCTGTCCTGGGTTGTGCAATTTATGAGTATCAAGATGGGTGGCGATCTTGCTTCTTAGAACCCTTTCAAAGATTTTTATGATATGGGACGAAGCAATTGGTCTGTAGTTCTTTTTATTGCTTTACTGCCCCCTTTGTGGCGCTGGGCTTTGTCTGTTTTTTAGTAGCTGCGGGACGATCCAGTGTCCATGCCTCCCTCTCCATGGGGTGTTAAAAGCATGTGATAGGGGCTTTTGTAGTTCTTGATGAACACGGAGTTCCATGAGTCTGGGCCTGAGGGAGTGCATGGCCATGTCATTTATTGCCTTTTCGAAGTCATTTGGCGTCGTGGTGATGTCAGAAAGGCATGCATCTGTCAAGTTCTGTGGCACTCTCATAAAAAAATCATTTAGGTTTTCGATTTTCAGTCTGGTTAGGGGCGGGTAAAAACTGAGTCATACTAGGACTTAAGTAACTCACTCATTTATATCCTTGCTGTCATCTGTGTAGGACCCATCCCGTTTAAGTAGGGGGCCCCAAAACTGGTTGTTGCCGACTTTGATTTTGCATAGGAAAAAGACATACCTAGGGTTTCTTTCAATTTCATTTATGGCTTTTAGTTCTTCCCATGTCTCTTGATTCCTGTAAGATTCCTTTAGTTTTAATTCGATGTTTGCTATTTCTCTGACTAGTGTCTCCCTACGTATTTCGAGATATTGGCCTCCTGTAGCCGCTCCGTTATTCTTTGCCTTCGCCTGTATAGGGGGCGCCTCCTTTCTAGTTTGCATCTTCTCCTCCTTTCCTTAAGGAAAATTTGCCTTGAGCAAACCTCAAGTACCACAGAGTTAATTTGTTCAAGACATAGGTTGGGATCCGTGATGCTTACCTGGAGTCTCCTGGAGAGAACCCCGGGGCAACGCCCCCGGCCCGGTCTGCGACCAGGCCTCCTGTTGGACCAGAGCCTGATCAACCAGGCTGTTACTGCTGGCCGCACACAGTCCAATGTACAAACCACAGCCTGGCTGGTCAGGTACCGACTTTAGGTGCCTGTCCAGTGCCTGCTTGAAGACAGCCAGGGGTTTGTTGGTAATCCCACTGATGATGCGGGGAGGCAGTTGAACAATCTTGGGCCCCTGACACTTATTGTGTTGTCCCTCAACGTGCTAGTGGCACCCCTGCTCTTCATTGGGGATGTTACATCGCCTGCCGAGCTTTTGCTTTCGTAGGGAGGGATTTTTGTGTGCAAGTTTGGTACTAAGCCCTCGAGAATTTTCCATGTGTATATAATAATGTATCTCTCCCGCCTGCGTTCTAGAGTGTACAGGTTAAGAACTTCAAGCTTCCCAGTAGTTGGGGGTGGTTTATCACTTATGCGTGCGCCGGAAGGTTCTCTGCACATTTTCAAGGTCAGCAATTTCACCCGCCTTGAAAGGCAGTTAGTGTCAACAAATTCCAGCCTAGATAGAACAAGCGATCTTCCCAGTTTATATCATTTAGACTAAGTTTACTTTGTCCCACCTTTATGTTTTTTGTTATTGAAGTTAAATTTTGGGAGAAAGCTCCCCGCATCTGATCACATTTTGTTGATCTGGGCCCCGCATGCATGTCTGGACCTTTATTATGTTGTGATCTGAGTATATTGTTTTTGATTGATGACATTTCATCAGATCATCATTGTTGAAGATGAGGTCCAGCGTATTTCTAATCTTGTGGGCTCTACTATTTGCTGGTTTAAGGTGAACTTGGTGCAGAGATTTAAAGTTCATGCATGTGAATTTTCATCTGAGCTGCCTCCTTGTTATTCTGCTACCACATTGTTTGAATGTTCCCCATTTTGGTGCCTGAGGTTGAAATCCCCAGTAGCAAGAAGTTGGGGGCAGGAGCTGGAAGATTTTCCAGACAGTGGTCAATTTTCAGAAGCTGTTCCTGGAATTGTTGGGACGTTGCATCGGGGTTGTAGACAACCACGATGACCAGGTTTTGATTCTCGACCTTTATTCTAATACTTCAACTACATCATTTGAGGCATTTAGTAGTTCTGAACATATAAGTGACTCCGTGATATACAGGCCAAACCCCTTTTGCCTGTTCACTCTGTCACACCTGTATAGGTTGAGCCCGGGATCCATATTTCATTGTCCAAGTGATCTCTTATGTGGGTCTCTGTGAAAACCGCAAACATAGCATTTGACTCTGTAAGCAGTCCACGAATGTAAGGTACCTTTTTTGTTTGTTGCTTGCTTTAGACCCTGTATATTAGCAAAGATGAATGTAGTTTGATTGGTGGCATTGGTTTTGGGGGCAGTCTTTTTTCCTGGCTCTAATATCTGTTGTAAGGAGTGGGGCCACTGATTGGGTTCCACTCCGAAATATTCAGTTGGGGTACAATTTCGTCATTTCCGAGCTTTTTTCCTTCCTGGCACTAAAAACCCCTCTCCGGGGCTGTGGCACCCCGATTTTGCCATGTCTGGGGGTTCTGTTCGCCCCGTACCCTTTGGTGGTATGCCTGGAAAAAGTTATAGCACTGTCTTTCCTGAATTGAGTGTACATTTAAGGGTGGAAAAAAACCCCGGACGGAGGGTTTATTTGCCTGTTTTTTATAGGCACGGCATTTTTTGGGGGATTAATTTAGTCCCTCTGATTTCCCAGATTTTCCATGCCCAGATACCAAGTGCAATTTTCACATAGGCCTGGTTTCCATTTTCCCCGGTTTTTTGGGCTATGTTCCCCTTGATGGGTGTGTTCCGTCTCATGTCTGTCTTGTTCTATGCTAACAATGGACCTTAACTTTTTTTGGTAATTTATCTTAATTTCCCCCGGGGATCCCCCTTTTTTTATTCTACCGGGTATTGTAGTTTGTAACCTGTTTTTGTGTGTCCTTGTCTACACCCGTTTCCCCCTCATTTATTTCACTAGAGCTACTGTCCCCCTTAGGTCAATCATTTATTTCTCCATTGGTAGTTAAATTATTACCTCTGTAACCTCTGACACCGCCCCAGAATGGGTATGGGGTAAATAAAGATATTAAACAACTCTTGGGTGTCACTACCCCCCGGGTCTGGCTGGGTTTCCAGATTCTGGGAATGTTACAAATTGAGAGGGGTTTTTCACAAGAACACAGTCTGAATTTAAACCTTTTACCCCACACTGGGAAATACTTTTATAAAATAAAGTTTAATAATTGGGGTTGATTTGGGAAATTATTTGGGCGCCGTTCCAAAGGGTAAATGGCTGCTTGAAGCCTAACATGCCATAGATAGGCCCTCTGAGTTTTATGAGCCTCACATCCACCCAAACAAACACACCAAAAGTTAAAGGAAAGGTTGCACATATTAATTGATAGATTTATTTCAGGAAGGTATAGGGGGTTTTGTACATTAGTTATATATTGGGATTATTGGGGAATTTTGAATTTTAAAAGATTTTGGACCAAAAAAGGTAGGTTTAGGCTTTAAATGGCGAACATTAGGATATGTTAGCTAAGGAGAACTGGAAACCCCCCCAAATTAGGCGGGAGAAAATGCTAGCTCCTTCTTTTTGGACGGGACACCATGGTGACAACAAGGTACCACGAGCTAGAGCAGTGCCCCATGTGTTTCAAAATTTTTGGCCTGTGGAATAAAGAATCAAAGAGGCTTCCCAACGTACTGGGGATATTCGTCTCTACCCAGGCCCCGCAGTAAGACAATACCTTTTTTTTTTTTTTAGTATAGCCCCGGGATATTCTGGGGAAAGGGTTTCTTTTGAGTGTGTAATAAGGGGAACGTCCATAAAAACCGGGGAGCTCTGAGATGCAGGCAGGACACTAATACCAACTGAACTCTTGCAAAAATTTAAAGGGCCCTTTGACTCATGTGGTGATCTAAAGGGGGAGAGTCCAGAGACTAAGGTTTGGGAAGGGTTTGGGAAGACCAGGTGACATATTCTCCACCACCAAGTTTATTTTTTTATCAGGTTTAGTTAGATCTTCAAGCAAGATCAGTTGCATCTAGAAATTTTCTTTTGACTTTGGGGCCTGAGAGGGAAAACTCAGAGTGTCAGTGTCCCAATTGCCAGGGGGCAGTGTAAAAACGAAGTTTACTCACCCCAAACTAAATACTCATATTATAAATTACTTTCAAAAATGCTCAATGTTATTTTCCTTAAGATAATCTCAATTTCATATTACAATCCTCCTAAACACTTGTTACAATGTAATATCATCATATTGTAATTTTAACAGTGAAATTTCATCAGAACAACAGGTATTAGTCCCGGGTTTTCCCCCCAAACCCCCAACCCAAAGACATTCATTTTTGCAAATAAAAGGGTCTAAACCCAAACCCGAACAACAAAAACCTTTACACCCGGGGACTGCTTAAAGTCAAATGCAATTTTTGGGCTTTCACAGAGACCCACATAAAGGATCACTTGGACAATGAAATATGGATCCCTGGCTAAAACCCTATACAGATGTGACAGGGGAACAGGAAAAAGGGGGTGAATGGTTTGGCCTGTATATCACAGTCATTTATATCCGAACCAAATCCTCAAATGTTTAGTTGAATTTTTAGCAGTAAAGATCGAGAATAAAAAACCGGGGTCATCGTGGTTGTATACAACCTACGGATGCAACTCCCAACAATTCCAGGAACCTTCTGAAAATTGACCAATGTCGGGAAAACCTTCCGCCCCTGCAACATCTTGCTCCTGGGGGCCCAACCAAGGCACCTAAAATGGGGAATATTAAATAATGGTACGTACGTTGGACTGCGTGCGGCCAGCGCAGCCTGGTTGATCAGGCTCTGATCCAAATGGGGCCGGGTCCAGCCCGGGGCCAAAAGGGGCGTTGACCCCTGGAACTCTCTCCAGGTAAACTCCAGGTAGTAGAGATAACACCAGGAGGCAGCTCAGATGAAAACCGCACACACGAGCTTTTAAATTTTGCACCAAATTCACCCTAAACCAGCAAATAATAAAGCCTACAAGATTGGAGAATACTGGACCTCATCTTCATAAAATGATGACTGATACGAAATATCATAAAAAAAACGATATACTCAGACCACAACATAATGAGGCCCAGACATGCATGAGGGGGCCCCAGATCGACAAAATGTGAGTGGTCGGGGAGCGTTCCCCAATTTCAACTTCAATAAAAAAAAACATAACCTGGAATTTCCGGGAGGGGTTTCCCGGGGGTCAACCCCCCTGCGCCCCGGTCTTAACCAGGCCTCATGTTGGACAGAGACTGATCCCAGGCTGTTACTGTGGCCGCATGCAGTCCAACGTACGAACCCCCGGCCTGGCTGGTCAGGCACCGACTTTAGGTCCCCTGTCCATTTCTTGAAAAAGCCAGGGGTCTATTGGTAATCCCCCTTTATGTATGCGGGGAGTCATTGAACAGTTTTGGGGCCCCTTGACATTATTGTGTTGTCTCTCCGTGCTAGTGGCACCAGTGCTTTTCTTTGGGGGGATGTTACATCTTCCCGAGTTTTTTGCTTTTAGGGGTGACACCATGTGCAAGTTTGGTACAAACCCCCAAAATTTTCCAAATGTATATAATAATGAATCTCCCCCACCGGGTTCCAGGGAGTACAGGTTTGGGAAACTTAAAGGGTTCCCAGAAATTGAGGTGGTTTATTGCAGTTATGCGTGCGTAAAGGTTCTCTGTACTTTTTCTAGGTCAGCAATTCCACCTGCCTTGAAAGGTGCAGTTGTGTGAAACAATATTCCAGCCTAGATAGAACAAGCGACCTAAAAAAGTGTCATCATGGGCTTTGCATCCCTGGTTTTGAACGTTCTCATTATCCATCCTTTTTTTTTTTGGCAGATGGTTTACAGTGTTATGGTCCTTAAGGTGAGATCCTCTGTCATGATCACTCCCAGGTCTTTGACATTAGTTTTTCGCTCTATTGTGGGTTGGAATTTGTTTTATACCCGATGATTTTTTAAATTTCCTCACTTTTTCCATATCGGAGTAATTGAAATTTCTCATCATTGAACCATATTGTTTTCTGCAGCCCATTTAAAGATTTTGTTTATGTCTGGTGGAGTTTCGGTTTAATGGTGGACATTCCCAGATTCGGGTCATTCGGTGGGAAAGAAACCAATCAATTATATAAACTGTGAAGATACCCAAACATCACGGATCCTAACCTATGTCTAAACAACTTAACTCTGTGGCACTTGAGGTTTGCTAAAAGGCAAATTCCCTTAAGGAAAAGGAGGAAAAGTGTAAACTAAAAAGAGAGAGGCGCCCCCTATACAGGCAAGGAAAAGAATAAAGGCGGCTCAAAGGTCAATATATCTGTGTAGGGGGGAAGGTTAGAGAAATGCAAACATCAATTTAAAAACTAAAGGAAACTTACAGGGAAACAAAAAACGGGAAGAACTAAAAAACATAAAAAAATTTAAAGAAACCCAAAGTATTTCTTTTTTTATGCCAAAACAAAGTCGGAACAACATCCCGTATTGGGCCCTACTAAAGGAGATGGGTCCTACACAGATGACAGCAAGGAAAAAGGTGGTTACTAGATTTGGAATTTTCCCCCGAAGTGGTAGTTTATTTTGCACCCCATATTTATCCTGTGGACGGTAACGCAAGAGCATATGGATCACAAAAGGGGTAGGGACTAGGGCCCCAAAGGGTTAAAAATTTTACATTTGGGTTTATATCTACATTTCAATTATTTTAAAGAAATTTGGTTTGTTGGAAAATTTGGGATCATATTTCATGAAAAAAATATCTTGACATGTCACATAGGTTATTATACTGTTTTTTTATTCATCATTAAGTGCACAATTAAAAAGTTTCAAAAGTAATATGCCCGATCACATAATTTGCATTTAGTTTGATCATCATCTTTCTCCCGCTTAAAGTACCTGTAGCTAAGCCTAACCCGGCCACTACAACATCAGTCAGTCTGTTCAAATTTGGGTTTTCCCCCATGCCCATCTGTGTTCGCATTATCTGAGCACAAATGGCATTTCATGGGAAAAATTGGGTTATATCTACAGTTCCTTTTTCTTTTACAACAAATTTGGGGAAATTTGCTTTGTATAATGGTATCCTACCTTCACTAATAAAATATCTTGGCATGCACATAGGTTATTATACTGTCTATCTCTATATTCCTCAATAAGTGGACAATTAAACACATAGTGTTCAAGACAGTGACCATATGCCTGATCCCTAATTTGATTTAGTTTGATCATCATCTGTGTATCTCCCAAACTGCCAAAGTACTTGTAGCCGCCGCCTGGCCACTACAAATAGTCAGTCTGTTCACATTGCAAGTTGCTCCATAAACATACTTATCTACGTTCATGTTATCATTGTGGGTTATAGATCTACTCAGGCTTCTAACTGCATTCCTATGCTATCATTTTCATTATTTATTTATCTCCCAATATTATTCCCAATGCTAGACACAGATATACCAAAATTATATTTTCATTCTCCTTATGGGTGCTCTTCTTGGCTAACATATCAACTCATCATGGAGGAGTAATAATGTGTGACGGAATCCATAGCAATTTTAAATTTTCCTTTTCCATTTTTGAGTATCTTCCTGGGTTCTCCAATGAGCATGCTGGTAGAGTCATTAATGAGTCAAAAGCCTTCAATGATGACATAGAATCAGTAATGATGATAGAGTCAACCAGTGTCATAATTTTCTTTAGTGCCATTAGGTTGCAAACAATTCAGTTTGCAGTGTAGACCCCAGTTGTTAATTCTTTCCCAGTTCAAAAAAAATTTTTTTTCTTAACTAGGGGGGGTGGAACCAGAGCAGATGAAGCCCTGCCAGAAGACTCCCGTTTAGAGTTACTAAAGTCCCAGTATGACTCAGTTTGTAGCGACCCTAACCCGACTAAAAAATTGAAGACCTAAATGAATTTTTTTTTGAGAGTGCCACAGAACCTGGTAGACGCAAGCCTATCTGACATTACCCTGACGCCACATGACTTTGAAAAGGTGATAAATGACATGCCCATGCACTCCGCTCCAGGCCCGACTCATGGAACTCAGTGTTCATCAAGAACTGCAAGAAGCCCCTATCACGTGCTTATAACATCCTATGGAGAGGGAGCATGGACACTGGGGTCGCCCCGCAGTTACAAAAAACAACAGACAGAGCCCCACTCCACAAAGGCGGCAGTAAAGCAATAGCAAAGAACTACAGACCAATAGCTAACGTCCTATCATAAAAATCTTTGAAAGGGTTCTAGAAGCAAGATCGCCACTCATCTAGATAACCATCAATTACACAACCAGGGCAGCCTCGAAAGCAAATTAGATCGAATAGAAATGACCCAAAATGGATGAATAATAGGCTCAAATATCTTTTAGGGCAGAAGAAAGGAATTTATAGGGCGTATAAAAAGGGAGTGGGGGTCATCTTATGAATCAGTATATTGACATTAAGAGGGACGTTAAAGGGGATAAGAAAAGCTAAACGGGACTACGAAATTAAAGTTGCTAGGGATTCAAAAACAAACCCCAAAAGTTTTTCCAGGTGTATAGAACAAAGTTAGAGATAAGATAGGTCCCCTAAAAATAATTATGGGTATCTTACTACAAAGAGAATGAAATGTGCTCTATTTTTAATAATTATTTTCTCTCGGTTTTCACTCAGTAAGACACTAATAATATCCCAAAATTAGGTATTTTAGTGGGCCTGAAAAAAATAAATTTTGTAGTATCACAGTCACTAGCGAAATGGTTACAAACAGATAGACCGTTTGAAGCAAAATAAATCGCCATGTCCCGAGGTCCTGATGAGCTTTTTCAAAGTTTCTTAAGGGAAAGCAAATGGAACTCTGTGAACCCTTAACTAACATTTTTAACCTATCTCTTCAAACAGGTGTAGTGTCTGATACATGGAAGATGGCTAATGTAATTCTTATTTTTAAAGCAGGGGACAAGTGTTTCCATCAAATTATGCCCAATAAGTCTAACATCAATTGTAGGCAAAGAATTCGATATTGTTTATATAGATTTTAATAAGGCTTTTGATAGAGTACCACATCAGAGACTGTTAACGAAAGTGGAGGAAAAGTGTTGTCATGGATCGAGTCATAGCTCACGAACAGGAAGAAGAAGTGTGCATAAATGAGGATCTGTAACAAGTGGCGTTCCACAGGGATCAGTCTTAGGCCCGTTGTTGTTTATAATATATATCAATGACCTTGACGAAGGAATTACTAGTGATATGAGCATCTTCGCCGACGACACGAAGATAGGTAGGTTAACTGATTCAAACATAGATGTCATGGAACTTCAATATGGATTCAATCACAGTCACATTTCCCTCTGGAACTGGAGAACAAGTTCTCCTGTTTTGCAAGCATGTTAAATAATGTGGGCAAGGTAAAAAAAGAAAAAAAGTGCCTCGTGGCACATTTTACCAAGTCTTCAAGCCAGAGACACAAGTCACCTGCCATGCCTGTGGACTCTAGTGCCTCTGAGGTCAC
>WNWK01047302.1:0-13982 GCA_009830355.1 Cherax destructor | reverse complement strand
GATTGTGTTTGAAATTAATGCCAGTGTGGGGATGCCAAAAGAGAAAAAAGCCAGAAGACCTTGGAAAATTGATGTTTTCCAGATTGGCGGGTTTGTTGGGACAGGGGGATGTTCAGGACAAGGGGGGCCCGGGTTCCCGGCAAAAGTGGGGGAATTTCGGGAAAAAGTAAAATTCCCAAAATAAGTGTTTGCCAGCCCGCGTGAAAAACCCGGGAAAAAGGGGGACAGATTAGGAATTGGGGGATAGCCCGGGACAGGGGGGGACACCCCAGGAAAAGGGGGGGAAAAACCAGGACAGTGGGGAAACCCGGGACAACCCAAGATAATTGGAGAAAACCCCGGGGATAGTGTAAGTTTGCTTAGAAGAGTGGGGATAACCTAAGATAGTGGGGGATAGCCTAGGATAGGGGGGAAACCCTAGGAGAGGGGGGGGATAGCCGGGGATAACCTAAGATAATTAGCGATAGCTTAGGATAGTGTGAGTTTTTTTTTGGGATAGTTTGGGAAAACCCCGGGGATAGGGGGGGATACCCTTTGGACAACTAAGATAAGGGGGATTTGAATAGTTTGAGTTTCCCCAGAAGTGGGGGATGCCAAAAGGGTGGGGATACCCCACGATAAGGGGGGAAAGGGGAGAAAAACAGACCAACACAGCCCGGGAAAAAAAAGGCACAGCCCAAAAATAAAAAGGGCCCGGATAGTGAGACGTTTGGGAACCCAGAAGGGGGAATCTTTGGAAGAGGAGATAGCCTAGGAGAGTGGGGATACCGGGGGTTAACCCAAGAAATTTGGGGAAGCCCTGATAGGGGGAGATTTTTTTAGACAGTGACACTTTTGGATAGGATACCCCGGGAGAGCTGAAGATGCCCCCAAGATAACCCAAGATAACTGGGGAACCCTAGGTTAGGGGAAAAACCCCTTTGGAAGGGGAAGTTTAGGACAGGGGAAGCCCGGGATAGTGGGGATACCCGGGGATGGGTGGAACAGCCCGGGAAGGGTGGACACCCCCAACATGGGGACAGCCCCTGAAGAGGGGGATACCCCAAATAATGGGGATAGAGAAGATAGTGGAACCCCCTTGGCCCGTGGGAAAGCCCAGAAAAACCAAAGATAATTGGAGAAAAGCCTGGGATAGTTTGAAAAAGTTTAGGATAGTGTGGGATAGCTTAGGATTGCCGGGGATAACCTAAGATAATTAGCGAACCCCAGCAAAAAGGGGAGATTGCTTAGGATAGTGGGGGAAGCCCAGGAAGAATTACCCGGGAAGGGGAGTTTGTTTGGAAGGGGAAAGCCCCAGATTCCCGGGCCCAGATTTGGATGTTAGCATAAAGTAATTGAAAATAGGGCGGGCCGGGAGACTCCAAAAGGTAAAGCTCCAAAAGGTGAAGCCCAGAAGGGGAATCCCGGGATTGCAAAAAAGGGGATAGCCTAGGTTAACCTAAGATAATTGGGGATAGCCTAAGATAATGTGAGATTGCTTAGTGTAAGGGGAACGCCTTCCACCTGTACAAAAATTAATGGAAAAATAAATGATAAATAAATATACTGAGGATATTGAATAAAGATAGGTTTTTCTGGATTTTACTTAAAATTAAATAAAAAAAAGAATGGCCGTTGTGGTTCTGGTCTGTTGGTGAGTCAGGAGGATGCAATGACAATGATGTTGGTCTCCTCCAGGTTGATGTTAAGACTGCGGAGTAGATGGTAAGTCTCCTTTGTTATTGTCTCCTGCGACCAAGAAGTTGCAGCACCACACTGCAGATGTCTCAAGGGGAGATTCTTAACACCACACCCTCTAATGCACGCAAGTTAGGAACTTGAGTCAGAGGAGTTGATGTTAATTCCCGTAAGTCCAAGGGAATCTTGCTCACGAGTTCAGCGTCTATCCTGGATAACCAGTCCAGTAACAGAGCTGATTCGGAGAAGAGTGAAGGTGAAGTGACTTTCCACTCCCCAACCAACACCAGGTTAGAGTCATACTACCAGGAGTAGAAAGTAAAAACCCTCAACAGACACCCGGGAACAAGAGTTTTGTCCCAGCCCGCTAGATGGTAGTGCTGGCTGTAACTCGTTAATAATAATCCGGCTGACTGAACAACCATAGCCCTATTTACAACTACTTTTCCCTCACACTTAGGATAGTGTGGGATAGCCTAGGATATTGTCGGAAAGCCTAGGATAATGGGGGATATCCTAGGATCGTGTAAGATAGGCTAGGATAGTGTGAGATTGCTTAGGATTGTGTGGGATAGCCTAGGATAGGGGGGGATAGCCTAGGAGAGTGGGAGATAACCTAAGATAATTGGGAATAGCCTAGCATAGTGTGAGATTGCTTAGGATAGTGTGGGATAGCCTAGGATATTGTGGGAAAGCCTAGGATAGTGGGGAATAGCCAAGGATAGTGTAAGATAGGCTAGGGTAGTTTGAGATTTCTTAGGATAATGTGGGATTGCCTAGGATAGTGTAGGATAGCCTAGGATAGTGTAAAATAGGCTAGGGTAGTTTGAGTTTGCTTAGGATAGTGTGGGATAACCTAGGATATTGTGGGAAAGGCTAGGATAGTGGGGGATAGCCTAGGATCGTGTAAGATAGGCTAGGGTAGTGTGAGATTGCTTAGGATTGTGTGGGATAGCCTAGGATAGTGTGGAATAGCCGAGGATAGTGGGGGATAGCCTAGGATAGTATACGATAGGCTAGGATAGTGTGAGATTGCTTAGGATAGTGTGGGATAGGCTAGGATATTGTGGGAAAGCCTAGGATAGTAGCTGATAGCCTATGATTGTGTAAGATAGGCTAGGATAGTGTGAGATTGCATTGGTTATCCTAGGATTGTGTGGGATAGTCAAGGATAATGAGGGACAGCCTAGGATAGTGTGGGATAACCTTAGATACCTGGAGTTTACCTGGAGAGAATTCCAGGGGTCAACCAGAGCCTGATCAACCAGGCTGTTACTGCTGGCCGCACGCAGTCCAACGTACGAGCCACATCCTGGCTGGTCAGGTACCGACTTTAGGTGCCTGTCCAGTGCCTGCTTGAAGACAGCCAGGGGTTTGTTGGTAATCCCCCTTATGTATGCTGGGAGGCAGTTGAACAATCTTGGGCCCCTGACACTTATTGTGTTGTCCCTCAACGTGCTAGTGGCACCCCTGCTTTTCATTGGGGGGATGTTACATCGCCTGCAGAGTCTTTTGCTTTCGTAGGGAGTGATTTTCGTGTGCAAGTTTGGTACTAATCCCTCGAGAATTTTCCACGTGTATATAACAATGTATCTCTCCCGCCTGCGTTCTAGGGAGTACAGGTTTAGAAACTTCAAGCGTCCCCAGTAATTGAGGTGGTTTATCGCAGTTATGCATGCCGTGAAGGTTCTCTGCACATTTTTAAGGTCAGCAATTTCACCTGCCTTGAAAGATGCAGTTAGTGTGCAGCAATATTCCAGCCTAGATAGAACAAGCGATCTGTAAAGTGTCAACATGGGCTTTGCATCCCTGGTTTTGAAGGTTCTCATTATCCATCCTGCCATTTTTCTAGCAGATGCGATTGCTACGGTGTTATGGTCCTTGAAGGTGAGATCCTCTGACATGATCACTCCCAGGTCTTTGACCTTAGTTTTTCGCTCTATTGTGTGGTTGGAATTTGTTTTGTACTCCGATGAGATTTTAATTTCTTCACGTTTTCCGTATCTGAGTAATTGAAATTTCTCATCATTGAACTTCATATTGTTTTCTGCAGCCCATTTAAAGATTTGGTTTATGTCTGCTTGGAGTCTTGCAGTGTCTTCAATGGTGGACACTGTCATACAGATTTGGGTGTCATCTGCAAAGGAAGACACGGCACTGTGGCTTATATCCCTGTCTATGTCTGATATGAGGATGAGGAACAGGATGGGAGCGAGTACTGTGCCTTGTGGAACAGAGCTTTTCACAGTAGCTGCCTCAGACTTTACTCTGTTGACTACTACTCCTTGTGTTCTACTTGTTAGAAAATTATAGATCCATCTACCAACTTTTCCTGTTATTCCTTTATCACGCATTTTGTGTGCTATTACACCATGGTCACACTTGTCAAAGGCTTTTGCAAAGTCTGTGTATATAACATCTGCATTCTGTTTGTCTTCTAGAGCATCTAGAACCTGGTCGTAGTGGTCCAGTAGTTGGGACAGACAGGAGCGACCTGCTCTAAACCCGTGCTGCCCTGGGTTGTGTAATTGATGAGTATCTAGATGAGTGGCGATCTTGCTTCTTAGAACCCTTTCAAAGATTTTTATGATATGGGACGTTAGCGCTATTGGTCTGTAGTTCTTTGCTATTGCTTTACTGCCCCCTTTGTGGAGTGGGGCTATGTCTGTTGTTTTTAGTAGCTGCGGGACGATCCCAGTGTCCATGCTCCCTCTCCATAGGATGTTAAAAGCATGTGATAGGGGCTTCTTGCAGTTCTTGATGAACACGGAGTTCCATGAGTCTGGGCCTGGAGCGGAGTGCATGGGCATGTCATTTATTGCCTTTTCGAAGTCATTTGGCGTAGTGATGATGTCAGAAAGGCATGCGTCTGTCAAGTTCTGTGGCACTCTCATGAAAAAATCATTTAGGTTTTCGATTTTCAGTCTGGTTAGTGGCTCGCTAAAGACTGAGTCATACTGGGATTTAAGTAACTCACTCATTTCCTTGCTGTCATCTGTGTAGGACCCATCCGGTTTAAGTAGGGGCCCAATACTGGTTGTTGTTCTCGACTTTGATTTTGCATAGGAAAAGAAATATTTAGGGTTTCTTTCAATTTCATTTATGGCTCTTAGTTCTTCCCGTGTCTCTTGATTCCTATAAGATTCCTTTAGTTTTAATTCGATGTTTGCTATTTCTCTGACTAGTGTCTCCCTACGTATTTCAGAGATATTGGCCTCCTGTAGCCGCTCCGTTATTCTGTGCCTTCGCCTGTATAGGGAGCGCCTCTCTCTTTCTAGTTTGCATCTTCTCCTCCTTTTCCTTAAGGGAATTTGCCTTGAGCAAACCTCAAGTACCACAGAGTTAATTTGTTCAAGACATAGGTTGGGATCCGTGATGCTTAGGCAATCTTCCCAGTTTATATCATTTAGGACTTGGTTTACTTGGTCCCACCTTATGTTTTTGTTATTGAAGTTGAATTTGGAGAAAGCTCCCTCACGGCTGATCACATTTTGTTGATCTGGAGCTCCCCGCATACACCAACAAGTGCTGGATGAAATACACACAACCGAGGAGGTGAGGAAGCTGTGTGTGCCACTATCAACCACCTTCAGTACATTCAATGAAACTGGGCAGCTACCTGAGGAATTAAATCTTTTAAGAAATGTGATAGACATGAGGCATTAAACTACAGACCAGTGTCACTGGCATGTACTCACCTAATGTATACATGTACAGTATGTAAAGACATGGAGATGATTATCAGGAAGAGAGTGGTGGAGCACCTACAAAAGAACAAGTTTATACACAGCAACCAGCACGGTTTCAGGAAAGTTATGACAAGGTAACAGAAGTAAGACAAGAAAGAGAGGTGGGTAGATTGCATTTTCTTGGACTGGAAGAAGGCTTTCTCCACAGTTGCACACAAGAGATTAGTGCAAAAGCTGGAGGATCAGGCACGTATAACAGGAAGGGCACTGCAATGGATAAGGGAATAGCTGACAGGGAGTGGGCGCCTGTGACTAGGGGAAAGAAGACCACAGACGGAGTAGAGGCTAGGTGGTCAAAGACTGCAAACCTCATTCCAGTAAAAGGATCTTGGGGTGAGTATAATACCGAACAGATCTCCAAAGGCGCACAACAACCAAATAACTGCTGGAGCATATGGGCGCCTGGCAAACCTAAGAATAGTGTTCCGATGCCTTAGTAAGAAATCGTTCAAGACTCTGTACACCGTGTACGTCTGGCTCATATTGGAGTATGCAGCACCAGTTTGTAACCCACATCTGGTCAAGCACATCAAGAAATTAGAGAAAGTGCAAAGGTTAGCAGCAAGACTAGTCCCGGAGCAGGAAATGTCCTATGAAGAAAAGTTAAGGGAAATCAACTTGACGACACTAGAGGACAGGAGGGATAAGCGAGACATAATAACAAAAATAAAATTCTGAGAGGAATTGACAAGGTGGACAGAGACAGGATGTTCCAGAGATGGGACACAGCAACAAGGTGAACAGAGACAGGATGTTCCAGAGATGGGACACAGCAACAAGATGGACAGAGACAGGATGTTCCAGAGATGGGACACAGCAACAAGGTGAACAGAGACAGGATGTTCCAGAGATGGGACACAGCAACAAGGTGGACAGAGACAGGATGTTCCACAGATGGGACACAGCAACAAGGTGGACAGAGACAGGATGTTCCAGAGATGGGACACAGCAACAAGGTGGACAGAGACAGGATGTTCCAGAGATGGGACACAGCAACAAGGTGGACAGAGACAGGATGTTCCAGAGATGGGACACAACAACAAGGGGTCACAATTGGAAGTATTTTCAGACAGAGTTGTCAGGAAGTGGAAATGTCTTGAAAGTGATGTAGTGCAGACAGGATTCTTGCATAGCTTTAAGAAGAGGTATGATAAATCTCATGGAGCAGGGTGAGGAAGGACCAAGTAGCGACCTTTGAAGAGGCTGGGCCAGGAGGTATGACTCATCCCCTGCTACCACAATTAGGCGAGTACAATTAGTTTAGTACACACACACACCTCTACATAGTTTACAGGCTGTAGAAACTAGAGCATCCTAAGAATGAAACAAAATTGGATCTCGAAAGGGAGGCTGTAGAGGCAAGCAAACTGAGGATGGCTGGTCTGAGAAGGAATGGACAAAGACTCAAGAGCAAAATGGAACAAGAATGGGAAAAAAGGCTAAATGAGCTTTGCAGTACAATGTTGAAGATATCTGAAGAGAGCAAGAAGTGGAAGTTACGAGCTGTAGCTGCTAAGGCAAAGATAAAGAGACAGAAAAAGAACTGGAAGTGCTTAAGTAGGATGTTAAGATGAGGACTGAAAGGAGCAAGGTGGTGGAAATAGAAACATCAGTGGAAAGCAAGGTGACAGAAGGAGGGGAAGGAGGGAAAGTAGCTAAGACATCTGTTACAGAAGTAACATCAGACCACCGGTGTGTCCAGAAGATAAGGGAAACAACAAAAGAGTTACTCAAATCAGATCCAGAGATATGGAGGGAAAAAAAACGGCAAGGAGAGGAAGAGGTCAATAGTTATTCATGGGTTTCATGAAGCTAAAGGGACAGTTTATGATAAAAGGAGACATTAAGAGGTAAAAGAAATTTAGAGTTTTATCACAGGAAACCCAGGGGTATCTGGTAGAAAAAAAATCACCCACTTAAATTGACATTCAAGACAGAAGTTGTACGGAACAGGATGCTTCAACAGAAAATGCAGTTAAAGCACTCCTAAGAATATCAACAAATGTACCTCGACTATGAAAGAACAACTAAGAGTGAGAGTATAAGGACACCAGTAGAAGGAGAGACAGAGCAGGCGTCGACAGACTGGAAAACTCAGCCTCTGGGGAAACATCAAACACAAATGAACGCAGAACCCCTTCAACCCCTACCACCAGATACCAACAATAATCAGAGACAAACAACACACCACAGCCCTCCCTCAGCACTAATACCACCATCACAGAAGCCTTTCATAATATGCCCTGTCTTCCACACCCCCAGCCTGCACCAACTCCTCCCTTCTCCCAAAATACAGTTCTGGAAAGGAGACTGAAGGTATGTATGGTACACCCATGTAGATGGAATATCAAATAAAATTGAGGAATGGCAAGAACGAATCATTGATGCATCCCCAGACATTCTAGCACTCACGGAGACAAAGCTCACGGGGATAACATATGTGATCTTTCCAAAATGCGATATCCATAAAGTACAGACATCTCCAGAGAATACTAGAAGGTCTACTTATTGATCCCCCTCTAGCATCTAGCCTGTTTGTTTTTGTAACAGTTTGTCAGAAAATATTCTAGTCCAGTTATCTTTTAAAATTAATAGATATTTCCACAGTGCTTTGGGATTGCAACTGGATGAATATAAACTAACTAAATAAAATGTGAGATCTTTAATTGTAAAGTTGTCTAGGTAGTCATGAACAAAGTTAATATATTTGGAATAATTAAGGAGATAAGCTCCTACACTTCTCTTGGAATATAACTTAGTATACATTTATCTCATACTTACATTGTACATATAACTGTATAGTGCTGAGGGCACATTTAATAACTATATAATTCTTAAGTACCGTTAGGTACGTTGTATGTGTTCAAAGTTATGTGTCAGTAAGACTCGACTTAAACAGTGACTGACAGCAAGTCCTAAAATAGTCTAACATTGCAACCAATAGCTTGCTTGAACAATTTGACGAATCATTCTTCAAATAACAATAATGTAGCAGAGAACAGCACAGCGTCAGACCAGGAACAAGGAACAACCACCCTAATTGGAAACCATTGACATTATCCTCCATAAAGGCATAAAACTCCCTTAATACTGAAAATGAGTTAAGTATTACCAAATTCCCGACCATGGCAGTGCGTAGATGCCAGAACAAATGTAGGTGTGAAGTTTAACATGGGCTCAGAGTTGAACAGCGTCTCCACGACACACAACTTCTGCTAAACCTCAAATATCACTAAGTCTAAACAATTTTCTGTGAACAGAGTTACACAGAGTATCGGCTCCCCATTGAAGACATACTGTACCAAAACAGTCTAAATCACTATCAACAACCAGAGAGAGATTTAGAGAGAAACAGTGCTAGAAAGAGAGATATGTTTGTCCTACGAGAAACAGCTATAGAGAGAGACAAGAGAGATGCTTCTCCTAAGAGAAGCAGACAGAGAGAGGTTGAGGCAGGGCTGCAGCTCCCACATCAGGTGTGATCATACGACTCATCACAGAGAGGTTGAGGCAGGGCTGCAGCTCCCACATCAGGTGTGATCATGCGACTCATCACAGAGAGGTTGAGGCAGGGCTGCAGCTCCCACATCAGGTGTGATCATGCGACTCATCACAGAGAGGTTGAGGCAGGGCTGCAGCTCCCACATCAGGTGTGATCATGCGACTCATCACAGCTACTCCAGCATGATCATGCAACTCATCACAGCTACTCCAGCATGATCATGCGACTCATCACAGCTACTCCAGCAACAGCGCCTCACACAAAATTACCTAACGAGCTGGTTGTTAGTAAACAAGTGCTGGCAGCCAATCAAAACTCTCCAAGAGCAAGCGCAGTGAGAGCTGTAATTACTACATCCTATCTACATACATAAGCTAATATAATCACTCAAATAAAACAAGATATTTTTATTTTAGCTATTAATGAAAACATCTTCAATTTAAAATTACATATATAAAAAGTCATTATATATAAAATAATACATTGCGTCCTGTTCAGGGGCGCAACAATATCACATCCTGAGGACAGAGAGGAAACAGAGGGGAAGGAGTCGCATGGCTCATTAAAAACCAGTTTTGGGAAAATGGGAGGATTGGATGGTGGGGAAGTATATGAGTTCATAGTAGGAACGCTTCAGACCGGGAGTCCAAAGGTGATGATAGCAGTGATATACAACCCACAACCTAGAGCCACATGTCGACCAGTAATGTGGGGGGCCAAGATGCTGGAGACAGTATTAGAAAACTTCATGCACCATCATGTTAGGGCTACAACCAGAGAGAGAGAATAGGATATTCCAGTTAGGATGGACTTCGTATTCATCTTGAACAGTTCAGACATAGGAGATATTACACATGAATGGCCCCTTGGCGCTAGTGACCAAGTGGTCTTGATTTTGGAATACCTTGCAGAGTTAACAGTGGAGAATGAAGCAGCACGAGAAGGACGGGAGAAGACAAGCTTCAGAAAAGGAGACTACACAGGTAAACGGGGGATTTCTGCATGAGGTGCAGTGGGAAAGAACTAGAGGGGAAAGAGAGTAAATTAAATAATGAAACAAGTGAAAACAAAGTGCAGGGAGGCAGAGTTCATACCAAGGGGAAACAGATAAAATCGAAAGACCAGAGTGAGCCCATGGTTTACCTGGAGGTGTAAAGAGGGCAAAATAAAGTTTCCTAAAGTATGGAAAAAGTTTAGAAGTGAAAGGACTAAAACAAAACAAGGAGTTGAGCAGAAGTATCAGAAACTAATAAGTAGGGATAAGGAGAGAAGCCCAGAGGCTATATGAGAATGACTTAACAAAAGCCAAATTTGACCCTAAGTTGTCATACAGTCACATCAGGAGGAAAACAACAGGCAAGGACCAGGTAATCAGGCTGAGGAAGGAAGGAGGAAAGCTTACAAAGAGTGACCAGGAAGTATGTGAAGAGTTTAACACAAGATTTAGAGAAGTATTCACAATGGAGACAGAAATACTTCCCGCAAACCTAGGCAGTATGGTGCGCCAGCTAGTACTGGACACACTGCACATTACCAAGGAGGAGGTGAAGAACTGATAGGTGAACTAGATATCTCGAAGGCGGTGAGGCCAGATAATATCTTTCCATGGGCCCTGAGAGAAAGAGAAACTGTGTGTGCCGCAAGCAGCAATCTTCAATAAACCTATCGAAACAGGTCAACTGCCTGAGGTGTGGACGACAGCAAATGTTCCGATTTTCAAGAAAGAAGACAAACAGGCAGCTTTAAACTACAGACCAGTGTCACTGACATGTATAGTATGTAGTCATGGAGAAGTTTATCAGGAGAAGAGTTTATCAGGAGCACATAGAAAGGATTGGGCTTATATATGACAATCAGCATGGATTCAGGGATGGAAAATACTGTCAAAAATCTACATACTTGAGTTCTACGATGAGGTAACAGAAGTAGGGCAGGAGAGAGAGGGATTGGTAGTTTGTATCTTTTTGGACTATAAGAAGGCTTTCGACACAGTACCACACAACTAGTGGAGCAGGCAGGAATAGTAGGGAAAGCACTGTAATGGATCGGAGAATACCTGGCAGGAGAGAAACAACTAATGTTGGTACGTAATGAGGTGTAAGATTGGGCCCATGTGTCGAGCTGTGTTCCACAAGGTTCAGTCTTAGGTCCGGTACTGTTTCTTGTATATGTGAATGATATGATGGAATGAATAGATTCAGAGGTGTCCCTGTTCGTGGATGAAGATTACAAATGGAAGAGGATCAGGTAAGATTACAAGGGTATCCGGACAGGGTGCAAGCCTGGTCCGACAAATGGCTCCTGGAGGTTAACCCCAGCAAGTGCAAAGTTATAAAGCTTGAGGAAGGACAAAACGACCACAGACGTAGTACAAGCTAGAGGATCGAAGGTTGCAAAACTCACTAAGGAAAAGGATCTTAGGGGGGAGCATTATACCGAGCACTTTCCCTGAGGCCCACATTAATCAAATAACTACTGCAGAATATGATCGCCTGGCAAACCTGAGAATAGCACTTCGTCATCTAAGGAGACTTTCATGACACTACTCCGTGTACGTCAGGCCCATAATGGAGAATGCAGTACCAGTATGGAACCCAATCCTCGTCAGACACGTCAAGAAATTGGAGAAAGTTCGAAAGTTTGAAACAAGACTTGTCCATGAACTAAGGGATCTGTCCAAAGAGATGAAATACTGAAAAGAATTGACAAGGTGGACAGATCTAGAATATTTTAGACTCAGGAACAAGGGGACACAACTGGAAATTGAAAACTCAGATGAGTTATAGTAATGTTAGAAAGTATTTCTTTAGCCTTAGAGCTGTCCGAAAGTGAAATAATCTGGAGAGTGAAGTATTGGAGACAAGATCAATACATGGTTTTAAGAAGAGGTATGATAAGGCTCTTTGAGCAGGGAGAGAGTGAACTAGTAGTGACTAGAAAGAGGTGGGGCCAGGAGCTGTGGCTCGACCCATGCAACCACATATGAGTACATATAGGTGAGCGCTCACACACACACACACACACGTGAAGCAGTATCATTAATAGTGCTCCCGGGATTTAGCGTCTAGCAGCTGTCCTAACGTTATTATTAGCGGTCATCGTAGGTGATTGAATCAGTGAACATACCTACAAAGAGTGTAACAGCTTTCTAGAGTGTGAATAATGTGATAAGATCAAGAATTTTACAATTTAATAAATTTGAATGCGGGTGATTTTACTGGAAGGTGTGTGAGGGAGGGTAGCAATCAGCTGGTCAGTGCCGGCGACAGTGTTGACACAAATAATCAAAACAATCATATTTAATGGATCAAGGTTGGGACCTTAAATAAAAATAAATGCAAATATCTGGTAGGTTATAGCAGCAGTGTAGTCATAAAGTCATAAACTAGTGATAGAGTAAATAATGAAAGAAAAAAATTAGTCAACCCCCAGCACTTTGTGTTGTGACTACAGTTAGTATCATCAGATTTGTTATGACTGTAGAGAAATTTCTACAAAAAGGGGTATCAGCTCTTTCTGCCCTTTTCAAGGGCCCTACCTTTCCGCCCTTAGAAAGGGCCAGACGCGCGTGTCTGGCTTCGAAAACAACTTAATTAATAACAGATGAAAAGACCGCAGTGTGTCACATGTTGTCTGACCAAGTAGCAACGAGTATATATGAGTTAATAGACATTTGATGAAATGTAACTCTTTACCTTACAAGAAAGTTTTAGGAAACTGTAGTATCAGTTTCTACACTTGACAATACAATCATGTGTTTCAGTGATCGAAGTAGAGAACACAAGCATTTGAATTGCAGCATGTAGCAAGTATTGAAATGGTGCTGTTGTCAGCGATGCCAAGCCATGCTGAGGCATGAGGGCGCATGAGGGCGTCAGATTGAACTTATAAACGAAAGAGACGGGTCCTACGGCGCGAGGGATTTAACCACAAGGTACCTTCATCGTACGTCTTTGATCTCCTAATTCAATCTCCACTAACGTTGGGAAACCGGATAAGAACTCTCTTCCAGCGCATTTAGTGTTAACATTAAAATCGCGGTATATTCAGAAGTGTGTGCAGCTTCTTATTACTGCTAAAAGACAAATGTAGAGAGACAATCGCTATAGAACTCCATCGAAAACAAGACGGTGACTCATCAGCTCTACAAATCAAGACAACAATATCCGGGTGTGAACTAAGGGTCCAATACAAATACCCAGGAAAGTCTGGTCAGACATGTATATGTTCAGAAGGCTGTGCAGTAGGGGAACATGTTCATAATCAAGGCGAGATTTATCATTCACCCGGTAATACGCGGCGATCCGCCCAAACACCGTAAGTAAACCGCCATTAAATGACTGATTATATGGCATACACTTAGGGCAATATATTGTACTTACATATTTTATACACCCATACAGCCCTGTGGGGATGTGAACATCTGCATCAACCATCGGTTACTGGGACGGCTGGGTAATCGTGGATGCATCTACAAGCCAAGTATAGCTACATTTAGTCTACATATCTTAGGGTCCATTCCCCACAAGTTTGGTCCTTTGAACCGGATGTTTTGGTTGTATTCGAACTGGAGAGTGGCCACATGGTGGTCCAAAGACTTATACTCCAGTGTATAAGTATCTACGATCCAAGGTCCTTCGAAAAAGCTGTAAAACTATTGTTTTTACATAAGAAACCAGAATATATGAGTCCCTACTCTCATTCAAAGAGCATGGGGAAACTCTCGCGAGTCATAGAAAACGTGAGGTGCTCACCCGACACCCAGGAAGAAAACGGTAGTGGGTCACTCATGGTTGGGGACGGGGCCACTCCCCCACTCACCCAACTCTGTGAGGAAGCAACCTTCATTCTGCACTCATGTTCTGCTTACTCAGCGAAGCTCAGACTGGCCACAAATTAAGAGAAGAAACTGTGTATTATGTTTGTCTTTTATATAATATAGGAAGTTATATTAAGTTTAAACTTTCATTGTAACATTTGACATATGTATGTATATAAACATTGAATATATATGTGTCCATTTATGCATTTATATACAGAGTAATATTATTATT